>VCCN01005041.1:263982-274878 GCA_006491835.1 Architeuthis dux | reverse complement strand
AATTTGTTGTTTATTTTTTTTTTTTAGATATTTGCCTCAATTTTAGATGTTGTTTTTCATGGGAAAAAATATTATATTGACTTTGATTTCTATTAATATTCCATTGATTTACTGGAAAGCACATATTTCCAAGGAATAAAAGAATGCAAATAAAATAAAATAATTGTTGTATTAAAAGAAATTAAAATTTTACATTTTAAAACAACTTTCTTCATATGGCATGACAGCTGCAATTATTTCACTTATTTCCATCCGTACGAATCAGAAGTGTATCGTTTAAAATATCAGCGATTATATTTTGTCTCTACAACAGTTGTTCCTAACATGCGGTGGGGGTAAGTCCCCTAGGGTGGCGGGCCCACAAAAAAGAAGTAAAAATGTCTCTAATTATTTTGGGAATTCTCTTTTCAAGTGAATCGTTTGGTTTAAGATGTGGTGAGGGCGTGAAGGCAAGGCCCAACTACCAGAGGGGAGGGGGCGTGGTGGTTGTAAAAAGGCTAGGAGCCACTGGTCTACAATTTAATTAGGCGATTATTCGTAAGATGCCGCGGTAACTTCGTAGTTAATTTCCTTAATTACGGAAGGATAGAGAGCATAAAAAATAGTTTGGAAACTTTGGTTTGACAGTTTTTCACTTGACACTTGTTAGGGTCCATGACAATAACCCCACCGGACAATACCCTCTTCTCTACTGGACAATCACCTCACAGTAAAAGATAAAACAAAATCTATAAAGAATAAACTAAAACGGACATCCCGGAATTCAGCCAAATTTAAATTTTAAAACATCTAGAATCTAGGTAAGTTTAGGGTCCTAAATAATCTTGCTTGTTGTGAAGACATTACAAACACAAATGAAGAATTACAATCTCTATTAAATCTATAAAAGTCCATACACGAGTACAGATAATACGACACATATAAAGAATTTAATAATACAAAGTTTACTCACCTTAGTTGAGGTCATTTCTGAATTTAAATGTTTCTAATTTTATTTAAGGGAAAATTGGTGGAGTGGAAATTTACGAAGAAAGGGCACGAATACAGATTAAACGAAACAAATCATTTATTTATTTTTATTTTTAAATGTTTCATTTAATTTTAAATTGACTAATGTTAATTTTTTTTTAATTTTTAAAAATTAAATTTGAATTTAATTAAAATTTACACCAGAGAGAGAATCAATGTAGAACACATGTAGATTTTTAAGGACTATCACAGAAAATTTCCGTAGGGTTACCAGATGCAAAATTGAAACACGAGGACAAAGTACTCTGAAATGGAGGTCATTTCAGAAGACAAAAAACGATTGAAAAGGAGGACATTTCAAAATGAAACAACATTTAAGATATAAACTTTTATTACGAATGAAAACATTAAATATTATAGCATAGTGCTCCAAACAAACATTTTTTTAAAGAAAGCAAAGAAAAAATACTACTGCTGATACAACCTATTTAGGCATTTAGGGAGGAAAGGGGGTGATAGGTAAAAGTGTGAGAGAGAG
This sequence comes from Architeuthis dux, assembly GCA_006491835.1. Classification (NCBI taxonomy): domain Eukaryota; kingdom Metazoa; phylum Mollusca; class Cephalopoda; order Oegopsida; family Architeuthidae; genus Architeuthis; species Architeuthis dux. The sequence goes on along the minus strand of VCCN01005041.1, from coordinate 273,371 downwards.
AGAGAGAGAGAGAGTCAGAGTCAGAGTCAGAGTCAAAAGTGTGTGAGAATGTGAGGAGGGAAGTGAATTCTTGGAAGAAAGAGAGGGGCTTCTCTTTATTTTGTTGGGAAAAGAATCGGAAAAATAGGTGTGGTTTTTTTTTACATGAAATCAAATCTTATGTTAACTCGGATTTCTATCAATATTTCATAGACTTTTTCTTTTAACATAGTATTAGAAATATTATTATGTCTCTCTTGGAAACATTTCTTCCGATTTAAAACCAATACTCAATAAATGCTTTATTGATTTCTCTTTGATGGGAATGTATTAGAAATATTATTATGTCTCCCTTTCCTCAAATGTCCTTCTACCCCAAAATAAATTAATTGGGTTAAATTGAACACTTTGCCATTGGTTGAAATTCAACCAATGAGAAGCGCCTAAAAACTCTCTTCGAATTCGACAGCCTTGCAGACAAGACCTAAAAAAGGGCCCGCCCCCTTTTGGGGACTGAACTGCTAGCCAGCGACTAGCAGTAACTTTCTATCGAGAACCTTTTTTTCCCTGCCAGACCTGGGGCCCTTTTGGGCTAAGAAGTCAGCAGGCAGTGACCCCGAGACAAACGCTCTCTCAAGAACTCGAACAGACAACTATTATTACTGCTAAAGTCCGCAAACTATGGACAATTACAATGCAAATTGGTTTTGTATGTAATGTTGGTTCTAGGCAGATGAGAAAATATACCCATCTTCAAAACTCTTCACTTCAAGACATTCCTTCGCCACTTTCTTTCATTACTCAACAGCACAATGAACTGTCAGCTATACAGCAAGCCTATCTTCTTCGAAGACGCAAAGGTACCAACATTCAACTATTGAACATTTGTTAGCCGGAACTGGCCACGAATTAATCTGTGAGTCTTTTCTCCACGCGAAATCCCCACCTTTTTCGCAACACCCTCCCTTCCCTCTACAACTATTATCTCTTCTTATGTCTTATTAATGATTGGATTATCTCGAACCAAAAAACCTGTTGCATTGTTGTTTTTTCTCTCATACTTTGAGTCAGCACGATCCTGCTCACGTTAAAAAATTGCCCTTGCGAAGAAGGCTGGTCCTACTTCCCATCTGTACAGTATTTAGAAAAAAGTAAAAATAAATAAAACAGTTTTGTGCACACACACACACACACACACACACACATATATATATATATAATCTTTTTCCCTTCATATTTGTTTCTTTTATCTATCCGACTTTTCTTTTTCTTTTAATTTCACTACCGACACTGTACTTTCATTCATTCCTTTCGCCCTCTATTTCTTTCTTTCTATCTCTATTTCTATTAATCTCCCCCTCTGTCTGCTTTACTCTATCCAATTCCAATCTCTTTATTTCTATATATCTTTCTATTTCTATCTTTCTCCTTGTCTCCCTATCTGTATTTCTGTTCATTTCTCTCTATATCTTTACGTATCCATACATAGATAGATAGATACTCACACGTAAATATGTACCAATGTAATTGTCAGTGGCTGACAAATATACATAAGTATAAGTATGTACATGTACATATGTATGTTGTATAGTGGGGTGTCCTGCACTTGGATAGAAAGGAAACTCGAAGACTTGCTTGTAAAAATATCTGGACATATTTTTATTACACAACATACATCTTTGTCGGCCGGAGAGTGAAGAGTGGGAGAGAGATGATAAGGAGAGCCGCCAGTCTGTCCCCAAGAGGGATAGTGGTTTCGGGTCTTAACGGCTCCGCTGATGTCTGTCTTTTCTTTGAGTGTCGAGATTTCTGTCCACCCCCTTCGTTCTCTGTTCGGGTCTGCTTTATAGTTTCTCTAACGCCTACGTGGTGTCAATCACGTCTCCCCACATCCTGCCGTTAGGCTCACGTTGAAACACCTGCAACTTCAGTCGATATCCTGTTTTCACTTTCACATCCGTCCAGGTGTCAGTTAGTCCGGAAACACATATAACATGTACACCCTGGCTCAATTTGTACATATTATCCAATAACAATATTTATGTATGTACATAACTGACACATATCACACTAACAGACTTTATATTATACATTTATATTAAATAATTAAAAACATGCAGTTTTATATATGCATAGCGGTCACTTTTCTTAAAATACCAAAATAGGGCTAAAATTATCAAGCTGGCTTTATCACCTCGACGGAACCAGCTCTGAACCCTATGAAGTACGAAACTAAGAATTAGCTTCCTTTTTTGTGACATCAGCACGACTTTAAAAACCCTAGTTTTACGATAATCCAGGCCTTGTCAGCTTGCTTCCAGCAGCGCTTCATCGCCTGTGCCTACCCCTTTCTGTCGCGTAAAAAAAAACTCTTCTTTTCATCAACTTAAATTTTAGGCCGCCTAGGGCCCACTAAGTGTTTTTATATCTCTACTTTTTTTTAACTATGGACATTTGTTCAAATGCCGTCTCTTCTTGCTTCAAATCTTTGGTCATTCTCTCTACATTCCTTTTCGCTCAAACTAGTAATAAACGCCTCAAATATAGGCCATTCGAGAATTCACGATAACCACCTATTACTTTAGTTCCTGCTAAATCAGGCTTAGCGGTGAGACTCCTTAAAATGTCTTCCTGATTAGAAACTATCTTTCCTCCATGCCGGCATCTTTCCCTTTCTGTCATATACCCTCTTTGTTCTCAACTGATTTCTTTTGTCTCGAATTGCATATCTTTAGGTGCGATTATCATCTAGGTATCGGTTCACATAACCGTCTCAGCATCAGACAAAATCTATTTCGGTACACGAAAACCGGCTAACGACAGAAACTATTTACCATAACCATTCATTCTACATCACAAAACCTCTCACTCAAACTCTTTTTACACATATGTACCTTTTTTAATTGTACCGCTTTTCATTTCATGTTTATTAAATGCAACATTTAATTTCTATCTGACGCATTTGTTAAATTCCATATCATGTTTACATGACGGCTTCTTTGTTCGGATTTGCCGCCATAAAACCAATATGGCCGATTATTACCTTCCTCATTTATCTTACCGGGAGGACATCCATTGTCACTGCTGGCTACTACTATTACGGCCACTGTCCGCCATGACAGGTCTACTCCCGCTACTACTTTTTAACCGCTATTTTTAAATAGAGAAAACTTACGTTCTCTCTCAACTTACAACTATAATTAATTAACTTCACCCTTGTTAACATCTTTACCAATCACAACCTTGTAGCAACCCCAACTCTACATATGTATCTATATCTATAACAATTTGTACCATTGTATCTATCAACCTCTTTTCCTATTCATCTTCTCTTTTCCCCTTCTTTGATAGATAGAAGAAGATAATATGATACTGTTAGATACAAGTTGAAAAAATGTGCACGAACATTAGGTGTTTGATGAAAAATATTTTGAGCCAGTTGTCGATCGAAGGTTTTCTTTCAAGTCTATTCTTACTATCCGTCTGACGTCACACAAACAATCTGTGTAGAATGATAGGTAGTTTGATGGTTGAAGGATGGTGTTGTTACGCTATGTGATGTGTTGATGTATGTATGATGTGAGACTTTCTGTGTAGCCCTTAAAAGGGTAGAGTGCATTAATGTGGTAGGAGAGACTTTGTTGTTTAGCCTAAGATGGGCCGGTATGCATCATTAGACCATGGTGTAGAAGGAAAAAACTTTTAGCGCTGAGAAGAACTGTTGTATTCTGATTGAAGCTGAGTTGGTCCACCATTGTGCTGGAGTCGATGTCACGTAGCCAGTCACGTGACGCAAATGGAACACGTTGATTGGCCAGTCAGTCCCGGAGCTATTGAGGAAGAAAGCTTACGTTGGGTTTGGCGCAGTAATATGAGACACGAGGGCCGTGTAAGAAGAAAACAAACAACGTACATGTGTTGGTTACAAATGAAAGGTTCATTTAATACTAAAAAGGAGATACAAAGACATGTTGAATAAAGTAAAAAGACGAACATAAAGATAGGAAAAAAGCATGCGTGTTGAAACGATCATGGAGAGAGAAGAGTTAAGCTCATGTGAAGGAAGGCTTATTCATAGGAAGGAAATTATACGAACAGAGAATGGCATTCTTGAAAAGGACGATAGAGACCATGAGGCTTTTAGCGAAAGGCGAGATTTGTCAAAGTGAGTTAGTTTAGCGATAGAGCTGGTAGTACTGAAATGCTTTGTCCAGGAATACGTTCGATTATTGGCTAATTGAGACAGTATTATTTGAACGGGGGTCACCGGAAAGAAAGGGCTTTTACTCGGTGTCAGCAACGAAAGACAATGGGTATCGATTTTGCTAGTAATCACATGTTAAGAAGGTTAGTTGCTGGAAGGAGGAGTTGGCAAAATAGGTAGTAAAGGGATTTTTATGTGTGAGGAACACACGGACCCAGCTCCACAGAAAGTGAGGTTTTATTTAGGTTATAATAAAATATGGCAAAAAGGCCGTTTGGGGAGTGGGGTTTTACTGGTCGTACCGTAACTATCTTATTCTTAACTAGATCCATTTGTGACCCATACATTCTTATAATATCCTTTCACCAATTCGTTCTTCATCTTTTAATCTATTTTCTTTCCTTTCACCATAACATCACAATTACTCTGTGGGCTTAAGCTATTTAAAACCCCATGAAGTGATATATATACAATTTTTTCTTTTTTGATGATGATGGGGGACAAAGAATTCCACAAAAGAAAGAAACTAAACAAAACGTGAGGCAGTTTAGTATGGGACCCTCCCTACCTTACTAATGGAAGACCGCCCGCTGTTTTCTGGGTTTAAACCAGAAACAAGAGGATCGATCTCTAATTGGGATTGGGGAAGGTCAATAGATTTAACGGTTGGGATTGGACGTGGGCAGGATCTCTTTTCCAGGAAAATTAGTTGGGTAGGATGAGGAGAAAAAACTTGTGGATTGGGGTCCTTGGAAAAGTAAAATTAAATGGCCGGGTCTTTAGTCATTTATCTAGCTAAGAATGCTGCTAACCTATTTTGAGACGATGCTGATGCTTAAAGAAGTTGACCAAATCGTGGCAGGAAAAGGATTCATTTCATAGGTCTCCTTCTTCCACACCACCATCCTTGCTACGGCTAACAGCGTCTGAAACACCACAAGTTTCTCCTTAGTCAATCAGGAATAAAATTGGCCGGGATACCTAATATCATGCAGGGATCACAAATTTAAATTTTGCGACTGATCCATACATTTATCTCCCATCGTAGCTAATGGAATTGAAATTCATAATTCGGAAAACTACTCGACTGACCTGAACCAAACTTGGCTGGGATATCGAGTATAATGCAAGAATCTCAAATTTAAATTTTGGGGCCAATCCATACACAGTTATGTCCCCTGCATCGTAGCTATTTGTCCACATCATGACAAATTTTACAATAATCGGCCAATCGCAAATTGTAACAAACCTGAAAGATTATGACCATTTTTCTTAAATGAAAATATATTCAATCGTTAATAATTTACTTTGAAGTGAAGATGCGAAAGCGAAGCCGAAACTAACAGAAATATCGATGCTTTTTAAATATAAGTAATTTGTTATTTTTGAATGTTTTGTTTCAAACTAGTGTAGTGTCTCCCAGCTCGTGGGAGTCTCACTGAAAGGGAAAAGGATGAAGCAAAAGGAACAAAGGACAAAGGTGAATGTGATGTTGACTGATCGCTGTCAGCGAGAGAACTGTTCTGTCCTCGCTTCCGAATGTCTTCTTTATTTCCCCCCCCCCCCCGGTTTGCCTCGCGCGTGTCCGGGGACTCACTTCCGTTTTAGGGGTTTGTGGCAGGGGAGGTAACTCATGTTATTTGCTCCCTTGCGCAGACTGGCAGACATCACAACTAGGTATTAAAAAAAATTGTTCTTATGCAAGTCAGAAGTGTCGAAATGATTGTTTTGTTTTGATTTGATATTCATATTATTCAGCATGACATTACGTAGTAGCTGATGTCAACAGTGTCATGAAAAAAGTGTTCTTTTGGAATGAGCGAAATCTCGGTCCAAAAGGAGTCACAAGCACCCAAACATAATGAGGGGCAGATCCAGGTATAATTCATATGGATTTTCAAAATAAATATCCTTCAAAAGAGAAATTTTGAATAAACAGAAAATGTGTGGCAATCATGGAGTTTCTAACCGTCAAGATTGGATGATTTCATTGGAACTCTTTTTCAAGAGACCGTAAAGGAGCTAAGATTTTTACTTTCATATTGATTTTTTCTATAACAAGGAATTTTTAAAAAAAAGATGTGAACAATAATGAAATGTAAGATTATACTTGATTTATTTAATGATTTATTTACAATTTGTTTACAGGGCTTGAATTAAGGTTGTGCTGACGTCACTCAACATTATACTGATTGCTTCATTGTCATTTTCGCCATTTTTTACAAATTTTCAAGCAGATTCATTTTTCTGAAAAAGATAAAAAATTAAAATTTGTAAATTCATTTTGCATCATTTAAGTGAAAAAAAAATAAGTCTTGGATTAATTATATTATTTTAATGTGGTCCATTTCCGGTTGAACCACTTTTTTGAACTTTTGATTTAATCCAATGCCTAAAACAGTTCTAGTAGGCCCCAACTAGGCTGAATATGTGTGCAAAATTCACATATGGTTTACCTCCCCTAGTGTTGGTCCGGATTTCTCCAGGAGGGGACATTATATACTTTTGTCTGGCCACGGGACAAATGCTGGGCTAGGTAAGTTAGTTCAATAAATCAACAGCACTTAGACAATGCCAGATTTGCCTCTAAAACATCAGGATGTTAAACATTGCCAGATTTGCCCCAAAAAATCTGAATGGTAAACATTGCTAGGTTTTCCTCTAAAAAATCAGGATGTTAGACATTGCCAGATTTACCTGTAAAAGGCCAAAGCCACCAGCATGAAAACAATCAAATGAACTTGACGACCACCAAAATGATCATCACTGAAAAGAAAAACAAAAAAATAATAGCAACAACAGCCTAGCTGGACTTGTTTCAAGAATTACAGAAATATCGCACATTCAAAAACAAGGAAAAGAATGAAAGACATTTTTTTATACAAAAAACAAAATCTCACAAAAAGCAGGTCTCCCCTTCCTTTTCTCTGCCCTTTTTTTGTGGACAAATGTTAAAAGTGGAGGTAGGAAAATTAAATTGCCTAAAAAAATACATGGGAAGACAGAATTTGATGAATCTTTGGATCAAAACTAAATATATATTACAGGTTGTACGTATATACCTGCTCTGCCTCCGACACAAACTAAGAGATCAATATTGCATAAATTACATTGTGAATTGCAAACTCTCCTAAAAGTTTATTTTGGTGGAGGAATTTAAAACAAAAAATATTTCTATACATAATGAAGAGTAAATGTTTAAATTTTCAACCCTCAAACTCCATTGGTGTGGCCTGTACGCGTGACAGCCAGAATCACTTGAAAACTGAAGAAACTAATGTTGCCCTATGTTGACATTTTTTTGTTGATGGTTTCTGAAAAAAAGCTAAAGAAATTGGGATATTTTCACTTACATATCCTGACTGATGAAATTCTTTTTGTTGAAGCAATGGTCGTAGAATGGTTGGGATCTGCTGCAAAAAAATTAACATTCATTAGATTGTTTTGGACTGTTGTCCTCATCTTGGTTCATCTTTTGAACACAACGTTTCGGCTGTTGTACCCTACAGTCTTCTCCAGGTGGGTGTTGTAAATGGGGAAGGTTTTGAATGTTGGACGAGGAGCCCCCCATCGAAGCATAGGACAGAATGTCCTCATTTCAGGTGTGGGGGGGGGGGAGTTCCCTAGCAAATGCTAGGGAGCACCTCTCATGTGTCTGAGACGGTAGGTCTTTCCAAATACAATTGGGAAAATGAATAAAATAAACAGAATAATAACAGTCAAAAGAAGTCAGATTTTTCAGGAATATCTGATAGTTAGATACTTTCTGTTGTGGCGAAACTAAGAGACTGACGATAGGCTCATTTAATTAATGCATTGTTATTTAAATTATTGATATTTAGTATCAATCAGTATATACAATGCTGAGTTTGTTCTAAAGTGTGAAAACTGTTTCAATTTGTTTGAGGATGTTAGAGATAGATAATTCATCCATAAAGGACTTTACATTAAATTAAACATCATAATTTTATGAATATTTCATTTTTGTTTTGATTTGTGTGAAAATAATAGCTGAATACAGAAATAGAAGGGTTATACACTGGACCCCCATCAATGTTAAATTCGGCCCTGACAATACTAATTCAGAAATGAATTGTATGTAAGTGAACATCCCATAATTATTTCTCAAAGTATTAGAAATTAGCATTTAATGAAAGCAAGAAAAACAAAGTACACTAGTCCACGTTATATAGGTATCAACGACTCCACGTGGATGGTGAAATCCATGGATAATAGCGAACCATATATACTAGTAGTGTTGACAAATTTATCTACATTCTCCAGATATATATCTAAAATCTAGGAAATGTATTCCATATTATTAATTAAATGTAACTTTAATCATCAACATTTATTTTATTAAAATATTACTGATTTTATCAAAAATAGTACTTATTTTATTACTAAAAATTAAATAAAATATTATTTATCTTTTTTTTTTAAGATTGAATTACTTATCTTATTGCAAATCATCTATAGCAATTTCTGATATCCAAACGCAACCAAAAACACCAGGATTTAGATGAAAAAAAAACAAAACAATCTAAATTCGGCCAATTATGAATAAGTGAATCCGCGGTTGGCGATTCCGATCATAAAAAGGAAGCCATACTGAACACAATTATGGGACCTTGAAATCTTGTTTGGATAATCCAAAATTCGAATAATTGATGTTCGATTAACTTAGGTTTCTCTGTATATCAAAATATTTAAAAAGCCAATCAGCCTGGTTTTCTGCCAGTTTCAAAGTCCTAAATCCGAGTTTGTATTTAATGGAACATCCAGGATTTATTTAATTTTTACCTTTTTCTTCTCTCGCCGTAGTTGGTCTCTAATTATTGTCCATGAAGAATTCTCCAAAATCTTCTTCACTTTTGTTGGAAACTATGTGAAATAAAGTAAGATTTGATGCATACCTTTCAAATATACATGCATGCAAGCACGCACACACACACAAATAAATATATATACATATATACACATTAAACATATATACATTAAACATATATACATATATATACTACATTAAACATACATATACATTAAACATACATATACTACATTAAACATACATACTACATTAAACATACACATTAAACATTAAACATATATATACACATATATATACGTTAAACATATACATACACACACGTTAAACATATATACACGTTAAACATATACACACGTTAAACATATACACACGTTA
>VCCN01005041.1:238717-261760 GCA_006491835.1 Architeuthis dux | reverse complement strand
AAAACATGCAAAAGTTTAAACTCGAGGTGCAATATGTGCCTCAAAGAAAAACTAAAAATAATAACATAGAGAAAGAGGTAAACACAAATTATGAAAGTCAAAGAAAAACAAGAAAAAAAACCAAACAAAACACGTATAAGTATAAACAAGAATAAGTTAAAAAAATAGAGTAAAATAAGTTGGAAGAGAGATATAGAGGTATAAATATGTATGTGTGTGTGTATGTATAAGTTAAGGATAGATAATGGTAGGAGGGCAGGTGACCTAGTTATTGGCCGAAAGGTCAGTGTAGGTTTTTCTCGAGCTGGTAGAGTAGAGGTGTTTAGATTAGGTGGTTCTGTGTATCAGCAATTAAGTAGGTGGGGATGGGGTGATTTATGTTCCCTGTGATCCTGTCCAGGTTAGTGTGATGTCCGGTCAGTATGTTTCTGTGTGCGCCTATGGCTGTGTATTCTTTCTACTAAAAAAAGGGGGGGGGGCTTCTGACATGTGTTTACAGATAGGTATATTTGTGCTTATGTACATATGTGGGTGTGTGTATGTATATGTGGGTGTGTGTATGTATATGTGTGTTTGTGTCCAGTGTGTGTGTGTGATACATACCTATATCTTTATTCAATGCCCTGTTCCCCAATCATATACACATATATTGATTAAAAACAATGATCATTCAAACTGAGATGAAGTGTTGTTGGGTTTGGGTTGAACCCTTCTTAAATTTCCCCATAAACAATATATCAGTTTTGGTAATTTTTCAAATAAAATTACATACATTTTTATTTGTATACTTACGGTCATCTACTACTACTACTAATAATAATACTACTAATAATAATAACTGAAGAAGAAAGCATCAGATTGTTTAAAGCAAAACATTCCAGGCATGGATCATTATAGGGTAGTCTCACTTATTTATTCATTTATTTATTTGCAAATGCGTATAAAATCTAGATTCATTCTGGTCCCAACAATTTGCACTAATTTTCTTTCAAATGTTGACCCTGTGGGTCACAGGGTTATCTAGTAATTTCACATGATTTCATTTTGGAGAAAGAAAATTGTAAATCTTACCTTTTACGAGAATCCAGGAATTTCTAACCAGGTGAAACATACATCTACCTTTGCATTTATGGTAGGAAAATCCTGGACGGATCTTTCTATCTGATGGTTCATATGACTTATGAAATAAAAAGAAATGGAAGTATTTAGTTGAACCCTTTGGGAAACGGATTCCAAATTCGTATTGTTCTTTATTAACATAATAGCCAATTTGATTAACCATCACGTACTATCTCAATTCAATACAGTTTGATTTTTGAAATTTCCCTGCAAAAAGAAAAGCTTTTCACAATATCATCATCAGCGGCAGCCATTTCAAGGTTTGTTATATGATTGTATTTGTTTGTTCTTTAATTAAATAATACCACCAAAATAATTACAATATATCACAAAGTATACCAAGTACTTAGATACCCTCATAATCATTTGAATTCACAATTAAAAAACAATTCTTTTCAATAAATGTTGTCTGAAATTTTTATATGAGGTCAGGGGTGGATCCAGGATTTAGAGCAAGGGGGGGGGGGTCTAAATTAATTATTATTATTAAAGTTAATCTATGATTACTTGGGATTATTTTCCGTTTTTATTTATAACATTTATTTATCTAGATATGTAAAAAAACATTTAATTGTGTTTTGCCCGAGCACGAGGGGTGGGGGTGGGAGTTCCAAAACCGCACTGTTCAAGGTCTTACTATAAATGAATATGCTTTTTTTCTGCTTATACTGAGTTACATAGATTTGTACCAGCAATACCTTAACCGTACTACATCAAAACCTGTACTAATCAAAGTATTCAAAAAAAGATTAAAAAATAGATCGGACTTCACATCAAGGAATTTTCTCATTTTCACTGTTTTTAATCTGTTTAATTTATTCAGTTTCCCATTTTTATTTGGAAAGTCTTCCCAGATGCACAACAAGTGCCTCCTAGCACTTGGCAACTGGCTGTCTTGCCGGTACCTAGTGTTATGTAATGGTCAGCGAGAAGCGATGTAGCTAAAAAAAAAAAATACAAGTTAAAATAATTTTCTCACGGTCGAGAAAAAAAAGGTTTTGTTTGCCAGACAGCTACAGGTCAAAGGTGAAGAATGGAGTGCCAGTTTTTGCTATAATGGAATGTTGGTGGGTCGTTAGGAATTAGATTAGCAATTCTCAGAGCTGGTCACTTCAACTTAGAAATCAGTGCCAGATGGAGACATGACAGTTAGAAATGAGTAATCAAATTATCTCAAAGTTAGATTAAAAAATAAAAATAGATGTTCGAAGGAAGTAACACCAAAAAAGTAGGCGCGGCCTAAGGCGTGGCTAAAAAGTCACCCGAAAATTACAAAAGGGACTGATTTCTGTTGTAAAATTCAGAACAGAAACCGACATCAGTCAATTTCCCGGCGGAGCAAAATTGGAAACCATTGTCTCCTTTAATTACCACTAAGCCTGAATAGAGGCCCTAGACCTTAGCTAGTGGATCACTGACTTAGAAACAGTTGACTGCTTCCATGCACCCTTACAAAACTTTAGCCAATGACTGTCCCTTCCCCTTTAGTTAAGAACTACCCGCCATATCTCTAACAACGATTACATGTGGCAGACCATAGAGATCATATGAAATCTGGTGAAACCGTGCCTTATTTCAATTCAGTGTTGAATAAAATCTGTTCAACTGAAATACAGTCTGGTTCATTTCTTCATCAGAAAACGTGCAGGTATCTGCATCACGGTACATATGCAAATCTGGAAATAGACGAAAGTAGCATGGTATGGAAATAGACGAAAGTTGCTAGGAAAACAAAAATCTACACAGTAATTAAGGACACGGATGACAGTGCAGACATTAGGGGACTGCTTAAGATAAGTGACAGCCGATCTAGAAAGCATAGGTATAAACTGGTAACTAGTTCTGATGGTCCCCATCAGAACTAGTTACCAGCAATGACAATGACGAAGTTACAGTTAACAGCCAACACAAAACGAATAAGTATAAGCCGATAGTTAGTTCTGACGAGGACAGTGACGACACAACTGATTATAAGGCAGGCACACAAGATAAAATTAGCTACAGAAAGGGCCCATCTTTAAAACATAGAACAGAAAGAACCGATGACAATAGTGATCGAGGAATAACCTCCAGGTGTTTGAGAAAACCGAAAGAAAGTATCTACTACGGCGAGGGAAAACAAGCAGGAATGTACGAGGGGTCAAAGTAGCGATTCAGAGGATATTGCTTGCAACGGGTACAGAAGGGAAAGAAAAAAACAAAAATCAAATAAAAGAATTTAGTTAACATACTAGCGGATATATTTTAGAGATAAGGGGGAACATTAAAGGAAAGAGGACGAGGGAAGAGAGAGGTATCTAAGTTAGAATTGAGACACATCTGCGGCCTGTCAACAGGCACACATTTTTCGAACGTCAGCGATTAGTGATTGGTTTATCATTCCACCGACCAAGCTCCTTAACCGCCAACTTTAGACATAACGGTATGGCCAGTATTTTTTTTTTTTTAAATAGCAAAAGATGACAGGCTGAGAACGCTGAAAGTAGACTTTTATAATTTTCCCTTTGATCTTCTTCAAAAAAAGAAAAAACAACTGGAGATATTATCAAGAACAAGAATTAAAAGATTGTAGAAAATCGAACGAGGTATCGATCGAAAGTCATGTCGGAATCCGAAATATCTTCGGGGGGTGTTGTTACTGCTTTGGTTGATTGACCATATTCCAGATTTGTATCACAAGCAATGTTAGGCAACACAGCCGAGGCAGACACGTTATACAAGAAATTCAAAGAGTTGAAAAGAAAAAGAAAAAGGGAAACTTTTTTAAAAAATCCTCTTGGTCCCTTTTACACTTTCATGGACGCCTCGCCAACCCCGTAGTCTATTTTGCCTTTAAAAAAAAAAAAAAAAAAAAAAAAAAAAAAAAAAAAAAAAAAAAAAGAAAGAAAGAAAGGAACTACAGGTAAAGAAGGCTAACACGGACAACATAACGTGAAGAAGAAGAGAACAATTATATCATTGCTTGATACGCATTCATGGCGGCGTGGAGGGGATGGAAGACGCACCCGGCTACGACAGGACAGGCAATTGCATATATATTAATGGACACACTGCTTCCGTGCGACTGAGAAAGGAAGGGCAGAGAAAACTTTTGACGGTCACGTTTGTCTGTTTTGATTGTTTCGGAGTCAAAATAGGACATTTACCAAATCATCATTTTGCTTTGTTTTGCCCTCATCGGTTTTGAAGTTGTTGTTGTTTTGCTTTGTTTTTCTATCTTTTTTTCCCCCTGACCAGTGGTTTTTCGTTTCTAACGATCTTTGTACATCAGCTGTGTAGTCGGAGGAAGAGCGAGGGGCAATATACAGCATTTAAGGTGTTAGATTTTGCAGTTTATCCTAATTTGTACTCTTGATTAGCTTATGCCAGGGTGAGTTTGGAAAAATTCATAAGATGTAATTTTAAAAAGATTGAATAGGGCGTATATTATGTAATGGTCAGCGAGAAGCGATGTAGCTAAAAAAAAAAAAAAATACAAGTTAAAACAATTTTCTCACGGTCGAGAAAAAAAGGTTTTGTTCGCCAGACAGCTACAGGTCAAAGGTGAAGAATGGAGCGCCAGTTTTTGCTATAATGGAATGTTAGTGGGTCGTTAGGAATTAGATTAGCAATTCTCAGAGCTGGTCACTTCAACTTAGAAATCAATGCCAGATGGAGACATGACAGTTAGAAATGAGTAATGGGTAATCAGATAAGGACATTATCTCAAAGTTAGATTAAGAAATAAAAACAGATGTTTGAAGGAAGTAATCCCAAAAAAGTAGGAGATACAGTCTGCTTCATCAGAAAACGTGTAGGTACCCGCATCACGGTACACTACGACCCACCCAGATTGAACAGGGTGACAATACTACAACATTCAAATCTTCATAAAATGGTCAGATTTAGTGGTTTATGAGTTTTTCCCCAAAAAATATTCTAAAAGGGTCATTCTGTGTCAAGTGGACCAATTTTGGGAAAGTTTCCCCACTCAATCATCTCAGATTTTGCTCTAACTTTGCTCAGATGTTCATTTGGGTTTGAAAGTCCTGTAAAATTTTAGCTCAATATCTTTACTCGTTCAGTCACTATGGATCCAAGAACAAGGACTACTTTGGTCGAAGAGACGATGACCAAATCTTTTTTTCCATTTTCAACTAGCAACCATTCTACAACAGGAACTTTTACTGCACTGAAAATTTGTTTTCATGGTTAACTTTATATGTAGATTTTGAAAATGTTATCAGCCTAGCTCTAGAAAGCATCATTTTTTTCAGAAAATGATGTCAAAGTGGGTTCCAAATTTCCTTGGTATTTCTGAGAAGCCATTTTTAAGTAATCATTACTCAGAACCTAGCCAACTTTGTGTGCTCTGTCTGGCAAGGAACAAAGTGATGTCAATGCACTACAAAATGTTATAATCTGGATCTTTCTAGTTTTTCTAGATCCTGAGATATAAGGTTTCAAAAATGGCCCGAATTAAAAAACGACAATTTTTAAAGGCAAAAATGTACATGTGGAACAATCTGCACAATTTTCTACCAAGAACCACTGCAAAGAGCAATGTTTAAAATACTTGGGGCAAGATTTTCAAGTTGGTGGCTTGATTCTTTCATGTTCTAATCAGTGGTTGAAATGGAGGGGGTATTGCAGGGATACAGCATATACCTACATCTCTAGGTTTTTTGTATGTTCAATGTCTATTAATGGAGACTTTAACATATACCGAGCCCCCAAATTCCAACCTTACCTAGTTCCTGAAACCCATTTCAATCACTGGTCCTAATAGAGCATTTTGTTCTTTGATTATTTTTTTTACTTTACTCTTTTGTCAATTCTTGTGCTAAAAAGCTACAACTCAAATGGAAGTGAAAATGTCAGATCACATATTACTTTCTTGTTTTTGATGTTTGAAATTTGTTTTGTTTTTCACGTATTTAATTATAAAAACAATCTTTTCCATTTAGACTTCCCACCCTGCTCAAAATCCTGGATCCGCCCTTGGAATATATAAATTGCAGGGCTGAGGGTGGAAGAAAGAGGTGTAACATACTTACTTTTAAGGCAAACATAAGATACATTGCTGGAGGAGGACCCATTAATTGAACAAGATGATCCTCCATTGCAACCCAAATAGTTTGAATCATTCATGACAAAAATGGAATTCTGGTCACATCTAATATTCTGTCCGGTCTGGTTAGTACTCAATAGAAAGCCTCACCTGACCAAAGTATTTTGGCAGCATGCCGTGTTGGGGGTGATCAATTAAAAACTGGTAGAAGGGGTGATCAATGAATCAGTTGCTTCTCTCGTCATAAAATGAGTGAATATTAAGGATTTCATGCAGGCCAATTATACAGGGTGATCATAAAGACATTGTTTTTGAGTGAGGATTATACATAATCAGGGAAGGACTTTATGCTCACTCAAAATGTCTGAATTTTCAACAAAATATTAAAAAAAAAATTTTCTAGACATACTATGGAGTAAATGTTTAAATGTTCAGCCATCTAGCTCAATTGGTACGGCCTGTACGTGTCATACATACATAGCCAGCCAGATAGAAGCACTTAAAACCTGAACACACCTTATGTTTTTATATTCTTCCTACTCACAATTTCAAACTATGCACTCTTCCCGGTAAATGAATTCAGTACTTTTTTCTTTACAAAAAACAACATCTCCATTCAAATATATCTATGAATTTTTTGGCCCCGGCAGAAAAAAGCCCTGGGGACTATCAATCACTATGGGTGTCTGGCATCATTGTATCCTTCTTCTCAATTGGATAACATTGTTATTCCTTAATATATTTCAATGAAATTGCGTATGTAGACTTGTGGTTATTTGTACTTACTAATATTTGGGGAGGAACCAGGATAGGTTTCTAAATGTCAAATGAATATTTGTTTGGGTGATGAATCTGTGGGAAAAAATTGGAAGTTGATTCCGAGAAAATAAAATTTTACATATACATATATACACATATACATATATATATCACACACACACAGTTTTTTTAAGTGTTGCTTTATCTATGGTGATAGTGTTCAATATTTAACAAATTTTAAATAGAGTGTAAATAGGTGGATATTTGCAATTTAGTTGTTACTGATCAGTTTCACGCAGTCATTGTGATCGACGGGCTACTGTTATCCATCACCTGAAACCCATCTACACTCTAACCACTAACCACAGAAGCAAGTAATAATCAGAAAAAATACTAGTTGCATATAAAGACAAGAGAAAAACAGAGACAATACAGTGGTCTGTCGATCGCAATGATTGCGTGAAACTGATCAATAACAACAAAATTGCAAATATCTAACTATATATGCTGGTGATACGGACTGCGAGGTCGAACCTGAATCCTCTGCTCAACCACATCCGAAGAGACATTGTGTGGTGGCGCTGTTTGAACATCCGAGCTCCCCACTCATGTTTTGCTGTGTCCGACACTTCACATACGGGCACCTGAATCACTCCATGGCATAATATACGTGGCCGATTGGAGGAGTGATGACAATTCGCTTTTGGCTGCGGTCTGACGAACGTTGTTGGCATAGAAGCAAAGAAGGAAAACAGTGCGTTTGCTAGTGTTGTGTAGAAGAGGTTCCTTCCGAAGAGGTGTCCTGTGAGAGAGACATTGTGCCCTGCGGTCCTCCCGTTTTAAAGAGACTTTTCTACCACACACACATATATATATATAGTCTAGAAAGCTTTGTAGCTTCAAACACTAAAGATGGTGCTAGAAAAATTAAATAAAAAAGATTTTTTTTTCTTTTTAATATAGAAGTTTCATATTTGTATATGTCTTACAGTCTTAACTTTAGGGTGTTACTACGAAAAATGTTTTTTTAAACTAAATATATTTCCCACAGAAATGTTATCATGTTCTGTTTTATTCGTTTATTTCATTGTCATGTAAGTCAGCTATTCACTAATAACTGAGAGATGTTTAGATGGATTTATGTTTTACACAGAATTAGATCTTATATTATAAATATAATTATTTTCTTGTAGGGATCATCGTGGAACTGTTTCGGAGATTTAAAAACAAAACAGTCATTTTACCATGGTTCCACAGCAGTGCTGATCAAGCACCACCTCCCTAAAGTTTTAAATCTTATATTTAGTCGTTTGTTTTAGGGCAGTATCATAATATTTTTTTTAAATAACCTTGCTTGTGTCTCCTCCAAGGCTTGCATGTTATTTCAAATATGTGGTCTCAACAGAATCCACACTAATTTATGTGTTCAGACGAAACCATACCATATTCCCATACAGGACAATAGCTATGGCTATCTAATGGACTCTACCATCAATAAATATTTAAACATCTCTAATGTCCTACCTATATAAGAAATACAAGCAGATGACGTCTAAACCCAAATCTGCTTAGATATTCTAACAGTTCTATTTTACTACACTCTCATTGAATTTTCTTAGATATTTCATTAGGGTCAACTTGATAAAGTTTAAAAGGTTCAGGATGTCTAGTCATTGCCATATTAAACTGTCTAAATATTTTGTGAATGTCAACTCCATGGTTAACCATTCTTATCACTAATGAAGCAACTCGAGGCAAGAAATCATTCAATCAGAGTTTCTCGCGCTATTCTTATATATCTATATATGAATGAATGGCCTGTGTTTTGTCACTACAGACAATGGAATGCCCAGTCGTCAGAATACCCCTCTCGGTCTCGCTGATGTAGTCTAGAGGAAAGCAGAGAGTGAGACGTCTGGCATCAGCTTGGCTGCAGGAGCTGCCATAAGGATGTCACATTTGGCGTCAAACTGCCTTAGGGGTCACCACTTTGGAATCAGAGTTGTCCGACTAGATGCCTTCACTAGAGTGCCCAATCCGCTATTTTACCCAGAGAGAAATGGATTCATGCTTTTCCCAAAGGCATTAGTGTGAAGTGAACATAAACAGCCTCGGACGGATTTTGAACTCGGGTCACCAATTCCATTACCACTATGCCAATCACATCTCCTTATATATAAACCAGTGTCATTGCCAGCAGGTAGTTGTAAATATAATGTTTGTAGCATAGCTGACGACCATAGACTAGACCAACTGCAAATGGAATTGGACAACATCGATTGGCATATCGTAGGTATAAGTGAAACCCACAGAAAAAGAGAAAACCTAAAGCTTAAGGTAAGTAACCATGTATAAAGGGAGAGAGGATAAAAAATTCAGTGGTGTAGGATTCTTAGTCAGTAATAACATTGCAGGCAACATATAAGTTTTGACAGTATATCAGGCAGAATAGCTTGGATAACAGTTAGATCAAGAAAAAGATACACACTAAAGGTAATCCAGTTCTACGCACATACCTCGAAGAGTTCTGACCAAGAGATTGAAGAGTTTTATGATGACATCAATAAGATAATGGACACAATACTCATGGGAGACTTTAATGCTAAGGAAAAGTTGGGGAATCTAGTGTAGGAAAATATGGAATAGGCCAGAGAAATGAGAGGTGACATGCTAGTAAATTTCTCAGAGATATGGTTTAAAGATAACTAATACATTCTTTCAAAAACAGGAAAGTCAAAAGTCATTATACCACGCAAACAACGATGGATCAAGGGAACACATCTGAACCGATAATGCGATCAACTACAATACATATGCTCAAAGTTGCATATGAAATCATTGATATTGGTATCACCAAATCTCTGTAAATTATATAAATTATGAAAGGCAGTGAACTGCCTCCTACCTTGATTAGGCAAAAACAAGCCATCAAGTTTTTGCAGCAAAATATCGACACTGTCTTCCTTTTTTAAATACTCCACGCTTATCTCTGATAATACAAATATATCGCAGATGCTTGCTTTTTGGGGGGTAAGTCCATGAGGTCACTCCATATTCCTATATCCCGCTTCCAGCTTTCATAACAGGATTTGTTCTCCAATTTAGGAGGCCATTTCATAGACGCCATGCTTGAACTATGCTCACTACCAAATGTAAACAACATCGTTTCAAGGGCAGATAATAAGCGCCTGTGTCTTGAGATGACATCTTTTTATACCTTAGTCCAAGGGCAATAACTCATGTTAACAATTTACTGAAAATTGTTAATTAAATATCACCAAAGGTTTACTGAAATCACAATGATAGAATATATCGATATTCTAAGTATTTATCAATAAAATTGATGCAGTAATAGCTCTATTTTTTATTAACAGAATGAGTTCAGTCAAGATGTTCATAATGTTAACATATAATATGGAAAGAAACAAACCTGGCTGCTGCAGGGTCAAACTCTACTCCTACTTCTATTCTGATTACTGCAATTTTTTTATTGTATATGTAATAAAAAAACTTGTAGACATGTTAGACTTGTCAGTTTGGCGCAGTCGGTAAGAGATCCGGCTATTAGCTGTCATTTCAAATCATAGTAGTGAAATGTTAATTTATAAATGTATTTATTTATTAGAATAAAATAATCCTTTGTGTATTCCTAACATAAATCTTTGTATATTTTTAATTTTTAAGACTTGTCAATTTAGCTCAGTCAGTAGGAGAGCTGCCTACGAATCAGTTATTTGTGATATCAAATCATGGTAGGGGAATGTTGATTTTACATGACAGCACAGACAGTGAAGAGTTCACTCTCCTATATTTGGTGAGGATTGTTCTTGTTACGATAGAAAAACAAAGTCAACTCCAGACTGGAGTTTGACAATATACAAATAGACTCCCTGCTTATTTTTATTGCAATATTAAGAAGTTTTACAAGTATGAGGTCTAGCAATATGTAGTATTTTTAGCTAGTCTTTTCAGCATAGCACTCAAAAAGAAATCTTATAATTCATAACCAAAAAACTGTACAATGAAAATTCACTACCGAAAGTGAAAAAAAATAAACCAACCCCTCAGAAAATGAAAACCTTATGAAAATTTACTGTCTATAATTTTAAGGAGAGTCATTAATGTTCCAAGATTTGTTTGGACAATTGAACTCATTCTTTGTGTTGATGTTACAATATTTCGTCCAATCCATTTTTACAGCTTTCTTCAAGTGTAGGGGAGAGCGGGGCAAGTTGATAGACTCATTAGTTTCAATAAGTGATGACAGATGGCGCTTGGCTTCTCGTTGTGCACAGATATCTACATACTGTGAGAAGCCACGTCAGACAATGCTCTTCAAAGCTAAACAAAAAACGATGTTAGACACCTAGTGTAAATATTCTGGTCTCTACGAAAGTTTGATAGACCTTGTAGAAACCACAGCTCAATAAAACTTGCTTGATTATCTGAAATGCTTCATTTGTTTCCAAGAATTTGATTGTATGGCCTAAATTACACCGGGAAATAAAATGGTTGGTTCAGGGCTAGTTGTTACATCATGTGAAAACTTGCCCCTCATAAAATATGATTGGACCAAAATCAACAGGCGTAATCAAAACACCCGACGCATTGCGACCGTTTAGAAAGGCTAATCCAAGAAAGACGCAACGTGGTAGTAACAAAAAGTGACACACCTGAGAAGATGAAATTACATGGGAGAAAGATAGGTATATCTGCGGCCTCATGACCTAGTTCTGAGTAATTTATAAAATAAACATCAAAATCATATAAAACTTAATTTTTTCATTGAAAAATGTTAGTGTCATTAGTAAGTTGAAAGATTGGCGAAATGTATGAGATAAAAATTATGTGTACACCATATAAAACCGGAGATGTGGAATAAAAATAGCATAAATATATACGTGCAGAATCGTAAACAAACTCAGTTTATGGTATTAACGCGTAGATTTTCTCCCCACCTTTTAACGAGCAAAATAACACCTAGATATTAAAAGTTTACAACACATATCAAATAAAGGATGAATTTTTTAAAAATCAGTTTGTATTCCAAATTTCGGGAAAAAATATAATTTATTAATAAAAATTTGATGATTTCATTGATTTCTTTTGTATTTATGTCAGCACTAAGCTGATTTTTTTACATCATAAAGTCAAGACAATGAACATAGATTCAGCTTCTGTTTGAAAAACCTAAATTTGATATTCCGTACTGCTCTAATTACCAATATTTTTCATTCATTTGGTAAAATATGATTTATCGCTTCTTTCTGTAAAAAAGAACTAATCTTAGCATTAAAATCTTTTTTATAGAGAATTTTTAAATGATTTTGAAAATTCAATTTTTACTCTGTTTCTGTTTTCACATGATGTACTGAAAGGGTAAGTAAAGATATGTAAAAAAAATGAAAACTGAAACCATTGAGAATGTTTTTCTTGTAATTTAATTGGCCGCTATTTTTCTACAGATTGACAAACATAAATTTTCTAAGATTATTATGCCCAAGAGGACACAACTGCCGTAATAATCTCAGTCAGCCATCTGCTGCTCCTTGGTTTACTGACAAGTACTGACTTCCGTAAATAGCCAATTAGCAGGTGCTATTGTTGACAGGGGTTATCTTTTGCAGTAAAGCCGCAGGTTCTGACAGATATTTGAACCCCCTCCCCCCACGTGAATTAAAGAGATTTATGTATTTTTTTAATGGAAAATGCTAATTATTCTGTTAAGTATTGTTCAGTAATGATGAAACTAAGTATGAACATAAATTCTGCTTCTGATTTTGAAAAAGCTAAATATGAGTTTCCGTAAAAATCTTTTAATTCAAACTATTTAAAAATGCGAGAAAAAAAAAAAAAAAAAAAAAAAAAAAAAAAATACTGCTCTAATTGCCAATATTATTCACTCATTTGGTAAAATATGATTTATCGCTATTGTCCATGAAAAGAGAAATAATCTTAGCATTAAAATCTTTTTTATAGAGAATTAAGTTTTTACTGTTTTGAAAAATTTAATTGAAAAAGGTTTTGATGTATTTTTTTTAATGGAAAATGGTAATTATTCGGTTAAGGATTGTTCAGTAATGATGAAACTAAGTATATCTAATTTCTTTTAAAAACATCGGAAGAATTCTTGAATTTGAAAAAATTTTTAAATTACAGAATTCGAATTTTTTTAAATTTCCAAAAAGTCAACAAAATGGCGGAAATTTAAAACTTTAAATTGACTTTTAAGAGCACAATTCTACGTTGAAGTGTTTTTTTCTTTTTTCCGGACACATATTTGGACTTTATTCTTTCTAATAAAAACAAGAAAAAAATTACAAACAACAGTTTTTAAATTTTAATTTACGTTTTAAAATGGGGTTTTCCAAAGTGTGCATAAATACCTAATAAACAAGTTATTTTGTGAAGCTTCTGAAACGGTGGCAAAAATAGTGAAATTGTAAGTCGCTCTAAGCAAGTTGTACTGTTTTCCGTATACGTTGAGTAGACTTCGACAAAGAGCTAAACAACTCCGTTCATTACAACACTGACATAGTTTGGATTTTCTATACAGGTTTAATAGTAAAGGAAAGTGTGAAACTGAAAAGAGAAATGAAACATTGGTTCGTTTATCGACAAACACATTAGTGAACGCAAAAAATGTATACGATAGAAAAATGAATCTGGGACAAAACAATAAACAGATTCATTCAGAAACAACAAAAAACAATGTTAACACTTAAACACAGGGTGTTAAAAAACAGGGGAGCTGCATTGACCGCACTAGAAGGCGGCGTAGAAATGTTAACCACGGATCGTGGATCTAAGTACATAAATATAGTGGTTTCTCGTATATATCGTTATGCAGTTTAAGAATAAATCAGTATACAATGTCACATACCGAAGATGCTACCAAAAGGCCACGGGTGCGGTTGGATTCATCCTGGAAGTTGCAAGACAGGCGCTGAGGCATTTGTGTACTTTGGATCTCCCGCATTCGCTGCCGAAATCACGTTAAACACCGCATTAACAGGAAGTCTGTCAATGCGGTGTTTAACGTGATTTCGTTCCTCATTAAAAATGTCTACTAGGAGGAGACGAAAACAAAGGCCGTGACAGTAGTCTATTCTTTATTTTTTTTGAATTAGTAACAACTTACCTCATGCCATGTAACAACATGCCCCACATTTGGAGCAAGTTGTATACAGTTACCTTGAACGATAATTTCTGTTATATCTCGAGAATGAAGCAATGTATCATTTTTCTGTTTGGTGTTTATGAAAATAAACATAATAATGACATTCACTCAGCAGAAATCTCTTTAAGTTACCTTTTGTAGTTTCTTATGAGGGTTCGAAAATATTAAAATCGTAACAACTAGCCCCATCCTCGCCTATAGTCTTCAATGTTTAGTGTCAAGGGGGGCAAAAGATAAGTCATCAACGAGCTACCTTAAAAACAAGCGAACTATCGCACAGTGAGAAGGCTGAATATCGTCGTGCTCTACTTGGACAACTTAATTGGATTGCTACTCATACCAGACCAGATATAGCTTTCGAAACTTGCCATTTAAGCGTGTCATAAAATAAGGCTACCGTTGGAGACTTACTGCGTCTCAACAAATTGTCTTTGAGCGTGACTATAGATCACATGAGAATAGTATTCCCAAAGTTAAATTCTATTGAAACATCTTGTTTGGAGTGCAATTCTGATGCATCATTTGCCAACCTTCCTGATGGGGGTTCGCAAGAAGGTTTCATTATTCTTCTCAGGGACTCAACTGGATCTCGTTGTCCCATTTATTGGCAGAGTAGAAAAGTGCGATGAGTCAACTCTCTCTGCAGAAGCTTTGGCCCTTCTCGACTGTGCGGAAGCGGCTGTTTATCTAGCGAAGATATTGAGAGAAATTACACATTCTTGTGCCAGAATCAATTGTGTAATACACAACAAAAGCCTGTTTGATGCTGTTCACTCTTCAAAAAATCGGTATTATCTGCCCCTGAAACGGTGTGTTTACAAAAATGATAGAAATTCAGTTGTTCTAAGATTTACATGAAAATAGAAAATATAATAGATTGTTAAATTGTTTTATTTGTCGGCCGTTTTTAACATCGAGTGGGCGAGTGTGTGAAACATTATAGGGCATTTTTTAGATAAATCGGTTTTAAAAGGGAGATAATCATCACTTCATTTTAAGGTTAACAGGAGTTATCTCCATTTTACGGTCAAATTCTTGGAATCAACCGAAATCTAATAACAGAAATATTTTCAAATTTAAATTTATAATGACAGTAATTAATCATTAAAAATTTTAAACAGGTTACTAATATACAATGTATATGACATTTTCTTGACTCTAAATCCAGCTAACTATGTGTAGCGGTCACTTTTCACAAAGTACCAAAATAGGGTTTAGAATAGCAAACTGGTCTTGTCACTTCGACAAGGACCAGCTCTGACCCCTATGAAGTACGCAACTAATCATTAGCTCCCTTTTTGCGTGACGTCAACACGCCTATAAAAACCCTTGTCTATCGAGACTCATCGCCTTTTCGTAGCCTGTTTTCACTACAGCGCTACTTTAGCCCGTGTCTATTTCTCTGGCACATAAAACATCTCCCTCTTACCTAAAATCTGTGGTCATCCTTTCTCCATTCCTTTTCGCCAAAACTAGGAATGAATGCCTCACTCATAGGCCCTTCCGAGAATGTTTAACGACCATCTATAATATAGTTTCTGGTAAAAGTCAGGTTTAGCGGAGCAACCCTTAAAAGTCTTCCTGACCAAAAACCATTTCCTTCACCTAAACACCGATTTCTTTTGTGAGAGCAGACACATTATTAAAGAGCTCTAATAGCCTACATAATTTAGTTTTTATAACTAACACTGCCGTCTCACAAAATACATTTCGGAATATGAAAAATGGCTAGAGGCAAAAGTCCCTCTTTCTTTTCTTTTCTTTTCGCCATCATCTCCCCAAAAACAAATTACAATATGCATATATTCCTTTTTTTCTTTTACCCCTTTTTCCGTATATATTATTTTTTATTAAACATGGCCTGTTTAAACTTTAAACCCGACGCTTTTGTGTTTTTCATTCTTTTTCCTTTGTTCGATTTTACCGCCAAAAACCATACGGTCTTTTACGGTCCTTCCTCTTTTGACCCCTTGACCTTTCCTGCTGCTACTACCGGCTCCACGTGGTGACCATTTTTGCCATCGCTTTCAACTGTAGAAACGGTACTCATTCTTCTACAAACCCAAGTAACATCCCCTGCCTCACCATTCATTACATATCCTACTTCAACTTTAATTAGTAACCCTCTTTAACATTTATTTTTTCCTTTACAATTAACCCACCTTGTAGAGACCAGCTTGCGCTCTACATATGCATGGTCTCCGTTCTGTCTCTGCAGCCAATAGAACGTCCCCTCCAGGGCGCCCACCCCCCGCTATCGGCCTTGCTGGTGTAGTCCAGATGAAAGCAGAGAGCGATACGTCAAGCTGCCTCAAGTTTTCTCCTCCTAGACTGGTAGCCTTCCCATGGCAAGAGAGCCCGATCTGCCCTGCTATTTTCAGAAGGGAGGGAATAGATGGATGCATGGCTTTGCCAAGGGCATTAGTGCGAAGCGAACCTAATCAGCCCCAACCGGAGTTTGAACTCGGGTCGCCGATTCCATTGTCCGCCCCTCCTGTAAAGCTAAGTAGACAAGAATGTTCACACACACGCACGCGCACAAAAGAAAAGGTTAAAACAGTATATTTTTTTTTAAGTACAACTGTTTTTAACCTCTCCACATTTTGTCAAAATCAATTCTGACTTTTTGGTTAGTCACTGAATAGAAGACGTCACGTGACCAACGTCTTTTGGCAGCATACCGTGTTGGGGTGATCAATTAAAAAATTGGAAAAAGCGGGTGATCAATGAATAAATTACTTCTCTTGGATTTTGTTGCGCAGTGATCACTAAAAAAGTCTGAATTAAAAAACAACAGCGTGAATGCTGCCGGACACAAACTAAGGGATCAATTTAGCATAAACTTACATTGTAAATTGACAACCCTCCCCGCCCACTAACAACCTTTTGTTTTTTCTAGATATAATGAGTAGATATTCAAATGGTTCTTCGGACGATTGAACTCCTTCTTGTTATTTGTGTTGTAAACACGACGTTTTGGCCGATCCATTCTTCGGCCTTCTTCAGGTGTAAAATCCGAGTGAGATGGGTTAAATAGAAATTATGTTTAAAGGGGGTAACCCTTATAGCACAAGGTCCGGGTGTTTCGGTTAATGACTCTGAAGAAGCGATAGGGTTCGCGGTCACTGACCAGCGTATCCTTTATTTGGATCTCATCACCCCACTAGAAAAAGTAGCACCGCTGCTACCTAAAATTCAGGCAGAGGAATTAAGATGGAAAGTGAGACACATTTTGGATCATGCCTCGCCTCCAAAACCTAACATCACCTCGGAGGAAAAGGCAGCTCTCAAGTCTCTACAAAGCGACCAAAATATCATCATAGTCCCGGCAGATAAGGGAAATGTTATGGTCGTTCTAGACAAAACAACGTATTAAAAAAAAACTGTTCGACATCATAGTGTTGAAGAAAGACCCCATGTTATCAACAGAGAGAAGACTCTCACAACTTCTCAAAAAGAACAAAGTTCACTTCGCTCCGTAAAAGTACAGACAATTATCCGTACACTACAGCAGACTTCCCCACATGTATGGCCTCCCTAAAATACATAAAACAGATATTCGATTGCGACCTATAGCCAACTGCATGGGCTCAGCGGGTTCATGACAATAATCCCACCGGACAATAGCCCCCACCGGACAATAACCCCGCATAGTAAAAAATAAAACTGAAATTGTTTTGGCCCATCACCTTAGCAAACTATTATTATAATGCATCTATTCCCATTTGTTTTTCTTTCGTGAATTCTCTTATTTCTTTCATGAATTATTTTATATCTTTCATGAATTATCTTATTTATTTTATTTTATAAGTTTTTTTTCTGGATTTGTTTAAAGTTTTGGCCCATCACGAATTTATCAAGGGGAGAAACGTGCGGATCATAACATAATGTAATTAATGAACACATAATTTAATTAATGAATATTTGTGTTTTTTACACGAACATTTTATAAGGTTTTGGCACAACTTTTATCAGGTTTTATTCTTGGCAGAACTTAGCCAAAGTGGTCCCGATTGAATTTCTGAATGTGAAATAAAAATAAACAATTTAACAAACAATATTATAATACACGCAGACACACATATACTCTCACACACACATACCCACGTATACTGGTATACACACATATACACGTACATACATACACTTATACTTACATGGGGTTATTGTCCGGCAGTGTGGGGTTATTGTCCGGTGGGATTATTGTCCTGGAGTTATTTTCCGCGGGGTTATTGTCAGTATCCCAGGTAGTTCGGTTTGGATTTTGCGTAGAAGGTCCTTCAGGTGGGAAGAGGTCACTATACTAGGTGCAAAATGCCCTAAAGAAAGCATATCTAACTGAGCTCTGACATGCTCTAGGCAACGGCTGTGAGGTCTGCTGTACTCTACTCATCATTATCGACAACCGTATATACTGCTGCACAAAGTCTCCCCGCTCTCTCAGCTGGATTGAGACAGCCTCAGTCACATTATCCAATTCCCATCCGATAGCTTGGACATCTTTAATTAACCAATTAATACTCTGTCTATTTTTGGCCAAATCAATTCTAGTCACATTCAAAACCGATACGCTGCTTCTTACCACCTGTGCTAGGGTATTCTGATTTTCCCCCAGGGTTATTAGTTTCCTTGTAATTGTTCGTAAGCCCCCCTACATTATTGTTCCCAAAAGAACATTAAGCGCCACAATGGGGAGCACTGTCCTTCTTCCTCTCCCCGCAGTAACCTTGAATATTTCAAATAGTTACGCATACCCTTCCACCGCGCTTTTAATATTCTACCCTCCTGCCTGAGGGAGTACAATAATTGTTGATACCCTTCCTCATTGGGGACTTGGTAATTTCGGACGATCTTTCCCCCGACCCTAGACACCCACCACATCTGACACTCGGACACCTAATCTTGGTTTTGACCCTTTTTGATTCATGCATTGAGGTTGTCAGATCTACTCACCCCTGCTAACCCTTCTTCTGGTACATCTAGGGTTAAATTATCCTCATTTCTTACAGTTCCTCTGAGCCTTAATTTCAACTGCAATTCCTCTTCCCTTTCTTGCCAATTCCGTTCTCTGGTGGAATATCTCTTCCCTCCCTCTCTTTCTTCTATTAATTCCTGTAATTGTTCCATTGGAATCTCATCCTCTGATCTAGTTTCCTTTCTCTAACGTGGATCGTATAGTACACCGGGCCCCACACATCCGACTTCAACCCCTTTCTATTTTTATTTATTTTCTCATTTATTTTCTCCTGGGCTCATCTAATCCTTCCTCTAGCTTGAATGATGGTCTTATGCTGTTGTTCAATTACAAGTTTATGATGGTCCTCGCCCAAGTAGGTCTTTCCCAGCATCATACATCACACGGGCATCGAAGAAATTTATCTGGTTCCCCGCTTGCCCCTGCGCACACCAACCGGCATATATTGTGTTTTATTTCTTTTCCCAAATGTCGAGTGGAATATTCATGCAAAATTTCAATTTAAAATGATTTGTCAATTAGCGCTTTCACAAGATTATAAGAGTCCAAAAGAAACCGAAAATGTTATTTGAAAATTCTAAGATCCCTAAAATCGTTTCTACATATAGAGTGGAGTATTTATGCAAAGTTTCAAGGCTCTAGACTAAATGGTCTGGCAATTAGAGCTTTCACAAGATTATAATATTTCAAGTCTCAAGTCTAATTAATACCACTCTTTCTTTACACTGTTAGAATTGCGGGTGGGGTGGGGGCTAATTTCCAAAAATGGGATATACAGACGTTGCGGTAGTGTGTTTGTTTGAAATCTCTTCACACATTTCAAAGTTTTGTTAAATTTTAGTTTAAATTTAGAGTTAAAATTAAAGAGTAAAATCGCCCTCTGTGTTTCTGTCTCTCTCTTTATCTTTGTCTCTTTCTCTCTAATTTTTAATATTTAAAAAATCAAGTTATCCTGACCCCGACTTCGGCGCGATCAAATTTGGGTTTGCCTTTCGTGGAGAAAAATGTCCATAAATTCATCAGGGAAATCCCTAGAGACTTCTGATCCCACTTATATTCTCATTAGTGGGGACAAGGTCGGGCGAAAAACGTCTCAGTACGGCTGTGAAGATCGTTTTCCCATCATGAGGTGCGAACGATGGCGCCTGGACCACTCCCCATCCCAACTCTTCACTACCGGACACCTGGTTCTTTGTAAATTTACCCTATCTCAACTCATGTGTGTAATGTTCTTGTGTTTGTGTCTCCGTCTTTCTTTCTGTGGTAGCTGTGTAAGATTAGAATGCGTTTTGATTCGTAATCGTGTTTAAGCGTGTTAAGAAAGGATAAACAAATATGATATGAGCTATGCTTGAGCTGAACTGAGCCTTCCCTGTTCCTACTACCGGTCCCGCTTTCTGGGACCGGACACGGAATGGGGGCTGCTGGGTGCTTGCTTAGGCATGTTTATTTATTTAACATATACTATAAGCATTATACCACTCACCTTCTTCTTTTTTTAAATTTAAAATTGAAGTAAATTTTAAATTACTTACTGTTCGTTTGTGTTAAATTCTTTTTTGTGTGTGTGCGTGTATGCTATCATTTTGCTTTGTATTTTTTTTTAAGAAATGGTTTGTTGCTCTTATGTTGAGTGTGTGTTGGAAACGATTGAAATTATGTGACATCACCCGGATTGAATTTTGACCACCACGTGTTCCGAAGTGAATTTGGGTCATTGATTCTTTCGCCATCTTGGTTTTTGGTACAATGTGGTGATATTTCGTTTATTTCTTTTCTCCTTTTTCTTTGTGTTAGCTGGTGGCGTGTTATGTTGATATTTGTGGCTGAATGAATCGTTTTGTGTGTGTGATGTGATATCTTTTTTCCTTCGTTAGCTGGCGTGTTCGCCTGTTCAGCTAGGTTTTGTTTAAGGGGAGCGATACTTTTTGTTTTGGGGTCTGCTTTAGTTTGTGTAGTTGTTGATGTTTTCGTGTCAGGTTGAAATCGCTTAAGGGGATTGATAATTTGTTTTTCTGTCAGCGGATCTGCTTCGAGCGTTGGCTGGATTAACTTTTTCGGCATTCCTCGGGAAAGTGTAATTTCTGTGGATCTGCTTTTGGTTTTGTGCTTCGAGTGTCGGCTGGCTTGACTGTTTCGTTTCGTTTTTGTATTCCTCGGCAAAGTGTAATTTCTTTTCTACTTCATCTGTGTTTTTTGCTGTGCGTGAACATCCACAGATAAGCACCATTGCATGTATGTTGCATGCCATTGTATGTATTTTGGGGTTGGTAGTGGGTTGGTATACAAACAGCTTTCCACCGCTTTCACGAGTCTG
The DNA here is from genome assembly GCA_006491835.1 of Architeuthis dux. Lineage (NCBI taxonomy): Eukaryota > Metazoa > Mollusca > Cephalopoda > Oegopsida > Architeuthidae > Architeuthis > Architeuthis dux. The sequence goes on along the minus strand of VCCN01005041.1, from coordinate 240,360 downwards.
TCAAGATGTGTTTCATGTCCTCGTGGTATTAAGTCTCTGCTTGGTATATCCTCTATGATATCATTAAGATCGTCGCCAGCGAGTGTTAACAACACTGCTTTTTGTTGGATATCTTCGCTGATCTTTTCTGTGACGAATAGCTGTTTTAGCTTGGTAACCCATGTCTTCCATCTGTTGATTTTGCCTTCCGTTTTGCAATCGAAAATCGGAAATTTCTTCGTGGCCAGAGTTATGGCGCGTTGTTTTTTTTCGATCTTTTACCTCGTCGCCAAATGTAATGTTCTTGTTGTGTTTGTGTCGCCGTTGTTCTTTCTGTGGTAGCTGTGTAAGATTAGAATGCATTTTGATTCGTAATCGTGTTTAAGCGTGTTAAGAAAGGATAAACAAAAATGTTGATAAGAGCTTTGCTTGAGCTGAAACGGAATGGGGGCTGCTGGGTGCTTGCTTAGGCATGTTTATTTATTTAACATAACATATGTATAAACATTATAATGTGTGTCTGGCGTCAGCTACATGGGGGCTAATGTTCAAAAATGGGATGTACAGGCGTTGCGGTAGTGTGTTTGTTTGAAATCTCTTCACACATTTCAAAGATTTGATAAATTTTAGTTTAAATTTAGAGTTAAAATTAAAGAATAAAATCGCCCTCTGTGTTTCTGTCTCTCTTTATCTTTGTCTCTCTCTCTCTCTCTCTCTGATTTTTGATATTTAAAAAAAATAATTTGAAAATGGTCCATAAAAAACCTATCGGAATGCGCGTTTTTGTGGCTTTTATTTCCAGATCAAAGTGTAGTATCTGTTACGTAATCGAAACGTAACATTAACTTCCCGATTTCAATTTTAAACGTCATAATGCTCGTTATTAGCGGATACATATTAAATAGGAACGACTTCATATACTCATATATATTTACAACATATATATATATATATAATAGACGAATATTTATTGGTTCATTACAACCTGTACAGTTGGTTTCACGAGACTTCGATCTTCAGATGAACAGTCACTGTTGTTTCGTTAATTTCTTGGATTGCTATAATTATTATTGTTGAGATAGAAACATCAGAAGAAATCCAGATTTGAAAAAGTTATCGTTTAGGAGATTTGAAATCACGTCACGACATTGTCTTAAATCATTAAGTTAAAAGTTCTAATTTATACTAAAAAAACGTTTTTTTCAAAAACTTTTAACTAATGTTGTATCCACTTGAATAATCCAGAGAGTGAAACCAGTTGTACAACTCGTTGTGGATCAATAAATAAATATCATGTATATTACGGCTCTACCCCAGGTATTGAGCATTCTACAAAAACCACGGTCTAATGAATTATTTTGACACAGAAGTGTGACAATTTGATGTACACTGATTATAACGCTCCCAAGATAAACGAGGTTGTGTATTCTACCAGACCCTAAAAACAGAAACATGGATAAACTTACCATCGACCATTCGACCAAGGGCAGAAGGAGGTAGAGGACTGGTCCAACTAGAGCTAGCATACAAGACCACAACCATAGGGCTCGAAAGATAGCTAATGGTCACAAATGATTGGATGCTAAAGCTAGTCTACCAGCATGAGTCGAGCCAAAAATACCAACGAGACCTGCACATAGACGACCACGGTGAAACAGGTAGCG
>VCCN01005041.1:203032-214490 GCA_006491835.1 Architeuthis dux | reverse complement strand
GCTCATCTGTTAATTTTTAATTAACAAAGCTGAATTATCTTTAAATATGTTTTTATCAATTTTGGCTGATCAAAAAAACTGTTTATATATTATTTTGAATGTTTTTATTCATTCATTTTCCAATTTTTCCATTTTTATTTGGAAAGTCCAACTCGCACTTTGCTCCCTTGGTGACTGCCCGTGTCACCAGTACGTAGAGCCGGTCCTACTGAACAGGATATAAATTGTGTAGATTGGCTTTCACTGAGAAGTCCTACCAAGACGACAGCAATCGAAAAACATTTATAAAACAAATAATTATATTGCTTACTTTCTCTATGTTTTCCAACAAATATCACAATTGACAAACATGGAGTTTTTGGCCGTTGTTATTGGAACATTTGAATGGAACTTGTCGGTTTGTAACCTCCAAACATTCACACCATATTATGACTTTCCATAGATCTCTCAGTTGAGAACCCTTTTTCGAGCACACTTTAGGAAAATTTCCCCAAAATAGGCTCCACAGGATTCCAGCCTAAATCTACCAAGATAAGATCACATCAATCATCCCAGCTATCAACACTAGGCTCCAGGATTTTCTAACCAATCAGAGAACAGCATTTCGCCATATAAGAAAATATTTTTACACTATCCTGAGAACAGCATGGACACTTGATCTCTACGATCCCCCCCCCTGTCGGAGAGATCACTGATTCTTACAAATACACACACACATACACTCTAACACGGCCGCTCAAAATCATACACCAACACACAGAGACAAGTACTTAAAACACAACTATTTTTCTGAACCTTAAGTGGGAACCTTTTACAAACCTTAACTATGTTCCCATTTGTATATTTCATATATAATAAATATCCTTTATTATATATTTTATACTGTATTTTTTATCTATTCGTCCGTAAATCAATTTCAGCATTCCCTTCTTTTCCCCATATGACCAATCCTTTATTGTCAGGTCAACATTGTAGATGCCCCTTTCTCTTCCTTACCACTGTCTAGCCATTTCATCTCACTGACTACTGTCCCCACTTAACTTACATACACACTAGTACAAGTGATCGACTCACGTTTCTGCCCCATAGGGACATAGATACATTGACTTACAGCCCCTTACCGACGAATAGGCATATTGTTCATCCCGACCTAAAATCAGGCCATAACTTTAATTGTAGCTAGGAAACTTATATACTATCATTTATCCTCATGGAGCCAGATAAATAATTTCTCTCCTCATTATATCCACTTAGAAATCATTCAACAAAAAGACAGAAACAGCATCGAGCAAAAATATACAAAGATGTATAAGTACAAAACAATGTTCGTAAAAACGTTCGCTTGCAAATTAGAGTTTCACGGTATTTGTATGCTTATAATTGAAGCACAAATGAGGAATTGTATATAAATACAAAAATGTCTTTCAAAAAATGTTTTGTGTGAAGTAGAAGTATTTCTACGTTATTGTGTTGTATGTAAGAAAATCAAATGTTCGTTTTTGTTGAAAAGTATTGTACATAAATAAATGTCTTTCTAAAACAATGTATGCGTGCAGTAAAAATATTTCTACGTATTTGTTTGTATGTAATCGTACAAGATCAAATGTTCGTTTTTGTTGAAAAGAGTTTTTTGTATGCAGAAATTCCGTTGTGAAAATAATGTCTAGAAAATGAGATTGCCAGGTGTCCTGTAGAAGGGAGAATCTTACCAGTGCGTTGAATATTACCAACGGGCGATCTGGTGGATTTTGTTGAAAAGATGTCTGTTAAAGCGGCGAAAGAAAATATCACTTGAATTTTGTCGTAGGTGATGAATTTCCGTAATTACTGAAAATTTTGTAGAATTCTGTTGTAATTTTGGTTGGTGAAAAACGTGTCCGTGCATGCGCACAGCACAGAGAGGTCATCCCCCATTCCAAGTTGTTGCAACAGGTGTCCATAATTTGTGTCGGTTGAGAAAACATGTGGTTGTGTATCGCTCAAAGATGTTGATTTCTCGGATATTTCTGTTGTGACTACTGTAGGGTTGCTCGTTTTTAAAAAAGCGGTATGTAGACAGCGGTAAGTTACTTAATGTAGAATGAGAATGTAAATGAATTCTCAATTCAAAAGTAGAGGTCGAAAATGTATAGCAGTTATTAGCTGTTGTGGCTAGCTGGCCGTAGTAGTAGCGACAGTGGTTCTATGGAAGTAGGAGAAAGGAAGATATGTATCACGTGGCCAATGGTGAAGAAGACAAAGCGGGACCGGCCATGTTGGATATTGGCTGGCGAATATGAACAAAGACACGATTATTGTAAAACGATAAAGAATAACAAAGGCGTCAGATAGAAATTGAAAAACATAAAAGAAAAATTGATGTGCATATATAAATCGAAAAGAGGTAAAAAAAAAACGTATAAAGAGTTTTAGAGAGATTGTTGTGAGTGAAGATAGTGTTTCTGTCGTTAGCCCAATGTTGTGCCGAAATGGATTTGTCTGTGATAGAGTGTTATATTCAAACCGTGATCGCGACAAAGAAATGGTTAAGAACAAGGCATAGGACAGAAAGGAAAAATAGTATACCGGTATAGAATGGTGAGTTTCTAATCAGGAAGAAATTTAAGACTTGTGTCGCTAAGCTGATGTGGTGGAAACTAAAGAGACCTTTGGTCATTTTGAACTCGAAGGAACCTATGCGAGGTGTTTATTCCTAGTTTGAGCAAAAAGGAATGTGGAGCGAATGACCAAAGATTTGAAGTAAGAAATATCGGCATGTAAAGAAATGTTCATATTTTTAAAAATAAGTAGAGTTTTGAAAGCTCATAGTGAGCCCTAAGCGACTAGGATATTAAGTGAATGAAAAATGGTTTAACGTTCCAAGAAGGTTTGGCACGGGCGAGTGAAGACTGGGCCCTAGGCGGGCGACAGGCAGCAGGTAGTCTGGAAATCCGTATAAACGGGGGTTTTATAGTCGTGCTGACGTCACGGAAAAAAGGGAAGCTGTATTTAGTTTGGTATTTCATATGGGTCAGAGCTGGCTTACTCGTGGTGATGAAGCCAGCTTGATATTAATATCCCTACTCTCGTATTTTTAGAAAGTGACCGCTACAAACTGATTTTGACTGGTCACTATCTTTTCTAAATACTGAAATGTTCTATTTTTCTTTCATGAATTCTCTTATTTCTGTTTAATTATGCGCCATTTTTAACATTGGGTGTGTGGAAATTTCACATGACCCATAAATAAAGATATAAGTGAATTCATGAAAGAAACGTCAAGATGGTGAAGTATCAAAATCCGTTCCATTCAAATGATCTAATAACGACGGTTGAAATCTTTGTGTTCGCCTCACAATCTATCGTATAAAACTTGAATTTGGGTGTAGTTTAGACTAAATTCATATTGACAACATCAAACTCTGGATTGTTTTCCTTTAAAAGCAAGTTCCTTTCATTTTTGTCTTCATATTTTTTTGTTTAGTTTGTCTGAAGAGAGAATAATAGTCGTAATGATTTACCTCGTTGTATCATTCGATGTTTTTGTTAATAACATTCCAATTCCAATTCCAGTTTTAATTCGGATTAATTTAATCTTAATATTTTGATGGCGATATTTCGAAATTATCAGATATGTACAAACTTATTATAATTCAACAAAAGCCTGTCCGTCCATCTGTCTGTTTGTCCATATGTGACAGCGTACCGCAAAGACCACACAGTTCCAATTTATGAAATGTGTCAGTTTAAAGAAAACATTTTTTTAGGATTTACGAGGAGGGTTCTACAATGTAACTATAATGCTAAAGTGGGCACATACTTTCCGCCATTTTTATGGAAGTACTGCTTTTCCCATCAAATTTTCTGTGTGTACCAATGTGACTTCTAGGCATGTTTTTAACAGTGGGTACTTTTGTTCATAGAGAGGGGCTGAGTGTAAGAAGAAGAATACATATTACACGAACATTTTCCAAGATCGTGAAAAAAAACGCTGAAAGTTACAAATATCACTTTTTAAAAACAAATTAATTTGAACACTCTTAGTCACATGTAACAGTTGCTTCCTTTGCAACGTAAGATGGACTTGATGAATGACAACGAGTTATTCCCTTGATATATACCTTTGTTGCAAGCGGCCTCTTTTTGGTCCCATGTCTATTCTTTGTGACAAGGGGCCCAGCCTTTGTTTTGGGCCATTTTATAAATAAACCTTTCAAGATGGTACACACGTGTTCGTATTCTCCGTTTGTATAACCATGGTGTCAGAAAATGTGGATCGAACAAGGCAGAAATGACAGAAACAAGAACAAATAATAGTGAGTAATTTTATTCCACTAATGGGATGTTACTTTTGACGTTTAAGAATTCCTAAAAGATTTGTGTTTATTTGCCGAGATTTCACTGAAAGATTTAAAATGATGTCCATAAACCCTCCGGAAAAATTTGATTGGGAGGCGAGGAATTTGCATAAAGCCTTCATAGAATGGTTGGATTAAGTGAATTTATACTTTGATTTCCAAATAGTTGAAAGTGAAGGAATTGATCGTAATACTAAAACGGCTAGTGTTTAAAAAATAAAAAAAAGAAAAAAGGTCTTTTATCTTCTTGGGCGGAAAGGCTAGCAGATTTACAGAACGTTCCTTATTAAAGATGGTGATGGAAATACTGTCGAGAATGAAGAAAATAGAACACTTGAAATGGTGAAAAAAGCTTTCATGGAATTTTGTAAACCAAAAAAGACATTAATTGTTGACAGAGTAGATTTCCTCAGAAAGATCAAGGCAACGAAAAGTTTTGAAAATTATTTGTTGAATTTGAAAACTAGCGCCAAAGACTTGTGAATAGAATAAAGCTAATGAAGAGGACATGATTAAATTACAAATAATTAAAGGAATTAGAGATAACATTGTGCGAGAACTTTTGTTAAGAGATCCAGATTTGACTTTGACTCAGTGCATCGATAAATGTAGAGCAGCTGAGCAGAGTAGGATTCAGTCGAACAAGATAGACAATAAAGATGATATTAATGCTGCTGGGAAAGACTGGAAAAGGTATGCTTGCATCTATTGTGAAAGAAAACATGTGAAAGGAATGAGAAATTGTCCAGCATACGGTAAAGAATGCTTCAGTTGCAAGAAAAAGAATCATTTTACAACTTCGAGTTTGTAGGGCCAAAAAAGATTCTAAAAACAATGACTGTTTCCAGTTTGAAGGGAAGACAATTCAAAAAGTATATGCAAGCTTAAAATTAAACGGAAAACACATTAAATTCATGCTAGATTCCGGAGCAACGGTGAATGTGATCTCTGCAGAATTTGTGAGAAGGAATAAAATGGAACCTTTCATTCAAAGGGAGGAAACTGCTATTTCTGTTTATGGAGGCAGAAAGGTCAAGGCAATGGCTGACATACAAGTGGACATCAGTAATCCTGTTAATGGAATGGGAATTAAAACCATAGTCAGAGTTATTGATGATGCAGTACAAACCATTTCGAGCTGTGATTCATGCCAGAGTCTGAATTTGCTGCAGTTTAACTTGGATCAGTTTGATTCTATAGTTTCGGCAACAGACAATTATGATTTCAAAGAACAGGCTGAGAGAAAGATAAGAGACTTAGATGTGGATGAATCTGTTCGAAAGATTCTACTGGAATTCCCAGATGTTTTGAAGAAAGAGTCGGCGAAGAGAGCTGACAATTGAAGTACAGCCAAATGCTGTTCCAGTGCAGCAACCGATAAAAGGAATTCCATTTGCCCTGGAAAGACAATTCAAGGATAAATTGGACAAAATGATCAGAGATAACATCGAAAAAATTGAAGGACCCAGTTCATGGCTGAACAGCTACGTAATTGAAAAGAAACCAAGCGGAAAATTGCGAATCTACCTAGACCCAAAACCACTAAACAAGGTTTTACTGAACAGTTACCATTGTCAAATCCCAACTTTGGAATCTGTGATTCACAAATTTGCCAATCAGAAATCGATAAAGTTCAACAAATTGGACGTGAGAAGCGGAATTTGGCATTGTAAACTAGATGAAGAATCAAAAACGTTGACAGCTTTCGAAACACCTTATGGAAATTATAGATACAAGAGGTTACCAATGGGCATCATGCCAGCTAGCAAGGCTTTTCAATCGAGAATGAAATACTATATGGGTCATGTATTGACTAATTCAGGTCTCAGGCCTGACGAAGAGAAGGTACGTGCAATTATGGAATTTCCGGAACCACATGATTTGTATCATTTGAGACGATTCCTAGGTATGGTTAAGTACCTTTCAAGATTTGATCATACATTGACAACAAGATGTGAACCATTAAACAGACTGACAAGGAAAGACCAAACTTTCCAATGGGCTGAAGTACAGTAAAAGGCATTCGACGATGTGAAGAGAGCCATAGTCAGTGCACCAGTCTTAGCATATTACAACCTAAAGAAACCTGTCATTGTTCAGACGGACATGTCTGATGTAGGAGTCGGAGCAGTTCTTATGCAGGGTGGAAAACCTGTCTCGTTTGCTTCACGTATTTGGGATAATTGTGAAAAGAATTATGCCCCAATTGAGAAGGAAATGAAAGCCATTGTCTTTGGATTGCATAAATTCAGTGACTACTGTTATGGAAGACAGGTAACAGTAGAATCGGATCACAAGCCTCTGGAAGCAATAAACAAAAAAGTCTATGAATGATGCTTTCCATTCAGAAATTTGACTACGAGATCATATACAAGAAGGGCAAGGAAGTGATAATTGCAGATACTTTGTCACAAGCTTCAGTGAAGGATGACAGTTTCAATTCCGGTTCAATGATGTGAATCTGCTTGAATTTCTTGCTATCAGTAATCAAACTAGGGACAATTTACTTGATTCTACAAGCAATGATGAGATTTTGCAAGATTTGATTACCCTAATCAAAAAAAGATTTCCAACGAATTTCAAGAATATGGAGCTGCTATTGAAGTGCTTCTATAAGTTTAAGGACTTCTTGTCAACAAAAGATGGACTAATCTTTTACAAAGATCGCGTGTTTATACCAGCTTCAATGAGAAAAGAAATGAAAATGAAAGCACAGAAGAGTCACTTAGCTGTTGATAGCAACATGTGACGTGCCCTAGACACAATATTCTGGTCAGCTTTTGTTTTGGGCCTTTTTTAAATAAACCTTTCAAGATGGTACACACGTGTTCGTATTCTCCGTTCGTACAACCAAACACTACCTGATTCCCTTCTATCTATCTATTTCATTAATTCTTTTTTGACGGCAGTTTATCTCGCTCGTCAGGGTGAGTAGACTTTTCGGCCGCATTTTTTCTATCCCGGTCATTTCGGCCTCGTTTTGTTTTTAAAGGCGAAAATTACTAACTAGATGTGTCAGTTTAAAGAAAGATTTGTTTAAAGGATTTACGATGTAACTATAATTAAAGGTACATATATGTATAAAACGAGTTTGAGTGAGTGGTTTTTGTGATGCAGAATGAAGAGTTACGGTAAATGGCTCCGTCGTGGTGATAAAGCCAGCTTGATATTTTAGCCCTATTTTGGTATTTTAAGAAAAGTAACCACTACAGATTACTCCACTGTTAGAGAAAATGCCAATTTTCCCATTAAAATAGGGTAACTAACATACCGAAAAATATGTCTAGGCAGAAGCAAAGCATGAGAGAGCTTAGAAGTCATTCAACAGACGAGAGAAAAAAACAGTAAGGAGCAAAATACACATGTTGAAAATAATACACAAAAATGTTTGTAAAAGGTTCGCTTGCAAAATCAGATAATTTCGCTGTGTTTGTATGGTTATAGTTGAAGCACAAATGAGGAATTATATATAAATACAAAGATGTCTCTTTCAAAAAATGTTTCTGTGTGAAGTTGAAGTATTTTTACAATATTGTGTTGCAGCACAATATTGTAAAAGAAAATCAAATGTTCGTTTTTGTTGAAGGGTATTGTATAAAAATACTAAAAAGTCTTTCTCAAAAACTGTTTGCGTGTAGATAGAGAGATCTCTACGTATTTGTTTCTATATAATCGTACAAGATCAAATGTTCTTTTTTTGTTGAAAAGAGTTCTAGTATGTCGAAATCCTTAGTGACGATCAGGTCCACAAAATGACATCGCCACGTGTCCTGTAGAAGAGAAAATCTTGCCGGACGTGGTGTCAGCTTTTGTTGAAAAGATGTCTGTTGCAGCGGCGAAAGAAAATATCACTTGCCGGTAATGAATTTTCATAATTACTGAAGATTCTGTAGAATTGTTGCAATTTTGGTTGGTGAAAAAACGTGTCCGTGCGTGCGCAAAGCATAGCAGTCGTTCAATTGTTCCAAGTTGTTGCAACAGGCGTCCATGATTTTTGCTCAGTATCGTGAGAAATGTTGAGACAAATCGCAGATATATTTTGTTGCGAAAATCAATGTGTTTGTGTCTCGCTTGAAGCTGCTGATTTTCTTGAATATCTGTTCAAAACGATTTAAAAGAAATCGCGTGTTCAAATCAGGCCAGGGAGAAGTTAATTAATTAGTGTTGTAAGTTGTGAGAGAATGTAGATGGTTTCTCTATTTGAAAATAGCGATCAAAAGTAGTAGTGAGAGTAGACCTGTCATGGCGGACAGTAGTAGTAGTAGCCAGCAGTGACAATGGCGGTCATCCCGGTGAGAGGAAAGTGGTCACGTGGTCGAAATAAGGAAGGCAATAATCGTCCATATTGGTTTTATGGCGGAAAATACGAACAAAGAAGCTATCATGTAAACATGATAAGGAATTTAACAAAGGCGCCAGACTGAAATGAAAAGGTTACATTTAATAAACATGAAATGAAAAGAGGTACGATTTAAAAAGGTACATAAAGAGTTTGAGTGAGAGGTTTTTGTGATGCAGAATGAAGAGTTACGGTAAATAGAGGTTTCTGTCGTTAGCTGGTTTTCGTGTACCGAACTAGGTTTTGTCTGATGCTGAGCTGTTTATTCGAACCAATCGCGGTGATAATCGCGCCTAAGGATATGTGATCGAGACAAAAGAAATAGGTTTTTAAAAAAGGGGCATGTAACAAAAAGGGAGAGATGCCGGCATGGAGGAAGGATAGTTTCTAACCAGGAAGACAGCAGAAACTAAAGTAATCGGTGGTCATCGTTAATTCTCAAATGGCCTATATTTGAGGCGTTTATTCCTAGTCTGGGCGAAAAGGAAACGGAGCGATGACCGAGATGAAATAAAGAAATATTGGCATTTGAAGAAATGTCTATATTTAAAAAAGTAGAGATGTAAAAACACTTAGTGGGCCCTAGGCGGCCTAAATATTAAGTGGATGAAAAGAAGGGTTTTTTTACTTGCCAGGAAGGGGTAGGCACGGGCGAGTGATGCACTGCGAGGGAGCAGGCTGAAAAGGCGTTGAGGATGGTAAAAACAGGTTTTTTATAGTCGTGCTGACGTCACGAAAGAGGAAGCTAATTCTTAGTTTCGTATTTCATAGGGTTCAAAGCTGGCTCCGTCGTGGTGATAAAGCCAGCTTGATATTTTTAGCCCTATTTTTGTATTTTAAGAAAAGTGACCGCTACATTGCGACTTAAGATTTTTCGATTTAATCAAATTCTGGCAAACGTGAAGATTATTATTTTTTTTAAATATGGAATTTTTCTTTTATGAATTCTCCTATTTCTTTTTATTTGTGCGTCATTTTTAACATCGGGTGTGAAGATGTGAAAATGTCGCACCCGCGCACACCCAATGTTAAACATGGCGCACAATAAAATCGGACGAGAAAGGGAACATAATGAATGTAAGACGTATTTCCGCCCGTACTTCCTTAAGCGGAAAGTGTGTGCCGAGTTTAGCATTACAATTACAGTGTAAATAGAACTCCCCTATTAAAACATAAAAACATTTTTTCTCAAAACGGACAAATTTCGCGAGGTAAAAGAAGGTATTATGGACTGAAAAGTAAGTCCAAAAGATTACTTGCGAAAGTATTTTTTTATTTTTTATCAAATATTCGACTCAGTAAGATCCTAAAAACATTTTAATTAAATAAATAAAAAAGCTTAAATAACAGCCGCAGTTTCGTACGAACACTCTCAAATTTCCGTAAGAAGCGAAGGTTTTAAGATTACAATGAGAAAATAAATAAAAATTAGCTATAAAAAGTTGAAAAGTTTTATAAAACAGTAAACAACAAACATGAACTAACTTATTATTATTGCCAATTGCATTAGATGTATATATTTTGATTCTATTTCATTTTAAATCCCATCTAGTTAGTAATTTTCGCCTTTAAAAACAAAACGCGGACGAAACGTCCCGGTTAGAAATTTGGCGGCCGAAATGTCCTAGATTCAGATGAGATGTGTACAATAATGATGATGCTAATGATGATGATGATGATGCTGATGATGGTGAATCCTATCTCACCGCACGTCAATCCAGGTTGCAATTTTGGCCATTTTATAGCCAAATTTATCAAATCTGTCTTTTTTTGGCCATATATATCTTTGGCTATTTTTCTCCATTTTTTTCATTTACTTCGTACATTTTATTTAAACAAATAGAAAACAAAGTTTTTAGCCATCAATTTTTTGAGATCTCCATCCTCAGGAAAAAAATTTACTTTTTTCAAACTGACTAATATCAGTTTGAAAAAAGTAAGTTTTTAAAGGTTAAAGAGGGGTGTTCTATTTACAATGTAATTGTTATGCTATAGCATAACAATTACATTGTAAATAGAACACCCTCGACACTTACTTTCTGCCATCCGTACGGAACACAGAAGTTGATTTTGTTGCACTAGTATTTTTAATAAATTCTCATTTTTGGTGTGAACTGCAGTATTGTAATAGTTTACTAACAATTTTAGCATTTGGCAATTTTCTGTGTGTTTTTGGCCAGAAACATCTCCAACTATCTGGCAACACTACTTCAATCAGTGAGAGCAAGAACACGCGCGACAAAGAAGGAACCTACCATCGCAGTAAAACCTAAACAATCCCAACAGATTATCGCAGTAAACCCTAATCCATCTTATCTTTTTGAAATACAGAAACCACCAAAGTTTACACATTCGATCATCTTGTAAGTATTTGAAGCTTTATTTTACTAATTAACTTGAACAAATCGTAACAAACTCAGTCCTTTCGTTGACCGCTTCATATGCGATTGTACAACTACCTCTGTCCCATATTAGTTGTTACATTCGCATGTAGAAATGTATGTATATATAAATGCAACCAGAATTATGGGACAGTATTTTATACATTCATCCAGCCACTTTCATTGTTTATCGTTAATCCATGTTGAATAATTGAATAACGTTTGTTGGCGATAGTTTAATAATTCGGTCGGTAAGTTTTCTATTTATTTTCTTCTTATTGTCTTTAACTGTTTTTAGGTGTTGACCTGAATTCCCCAAATATTTCATTCAATATAAAACTTGCGTATGTTTTACGCCGCCCCCGAACACGAAATATCTACTTTTTATGTCTGAAATGGCC
>VCCN01005041.1:188959-198989 GCA_006491835.1 Architeuthis dux | reverse complement strand
GAGATTGGTACATGTGACCTAAAATCCATTTAAATTACATATGAAAGTGAATTAAATTCTCATAAATGTTGTACCATAAGAAAAAGAAATGGAGAAAATTCTGTTATATAAATTATTTTTGTCCGGTATATAGAAACCGATATAAAATAACAAAAGTACTCTCACAGACTTTTGACAACAAAGCCACATGTATTGATAAAAATGCCAGAAACTTGTAAACTATCAATTTTGTCACAATAATCTTGGTGTTATTAATAAGAAAGATTGTAGAATATTCTCATATAAAAATTATTTGTGTAAACTATATAAACACAGAGATAATTATGGTTGAAGACCTGTTTAGTCCAAATTACACAGATATTTTTTAAAATTTAGCATAAGTTAACTAAGCCGATTACAATGAAATTTTCAGTATTCATTTTTATATTAATTTTTTTATAAAAAGGGTATTTTGTAAGGAAAACTCATGGAAATATATTTTTTTAAGTCAATCACCTCCCCCTCTTTTAATTTTATGAAATCTCAATAACATATCTTTCGCATGTAAAAGATATTTACATTTCTATAAAGATATTTACCCCAGAGAAATTAAATCAATTGAAATTTTATTCGAAACTGCAAATTATTTTAATTGGCCCTGAATCAGAAAATAAGAAGTGCAGTAAAAATATTTTTGTTTTGAAAATTTTCAGTTGCTTACTTTATTAAAATATGGTGTACACTTTTTGATTCCAAAATAAAATATCGACTGGAAAAAGATTTTTATGGCTTTTTAAAAAAATTTTAATTAAATTAATAATGTTTATGTTACTTGTATACTTCTGAAACATTGTTATTAAGAAAGATCTGTGTTTTAATTATCGATAAGTATAAAATTTAACAAAATTTGATAACACTACTTTTTTTTAAAAAAGAATTTTGATTATTTTTTGTTTACTCACATACAATACAAACCATTTAGTATGGTAGCCCGTGATTCAGAAATATGAATTACTTCCCATTGGATTTATCAGTAGGTTTTGAAAGAAGTAGCTACTGAAAATTCAATTAGATGTTGACATTTCCTGTCATCCATTAAATTTCTAATTTAAAACAAACGCGCTGACAGTAGATATGGTATTCGGCATGTAGCAACTCGGTTACTTGACCTTTGAACTGTCTTCACCCATAAATGACCTCCCTGGTAAATAAATGTACTTTATACTAAGTTTTCTGTGAAAAGTAAGCAATATTTCCCCAAATCCAGTCAATTGATCATTAAATTTTCTTCAAACCAAATTTCTCTGAGGTCAATTCAATTTTTCAAAGAATTTAAAAACTCAACTTCATTTTTACTTATGGTGGAATCAATATTTTTTTAGTCATAAACATAAACACAGCCTTTGTTCACCTTGAAATCCACTGTGAGTACACAAAAGTAATTTTTTTTTTTTTTAAGACTAACTTTATGGTATTTTCTTGCAATTATGACCAAAATTATTGCATTATGTTTAAAAAGTCTGTGATAGTACCTAATGAATTTTGATTCATAACTGATTTTCACTCCAGCCTCAAAAGTATATTTTAGTCATTAGAAATGAAGAAAAATCTATTATAAAAATTATGTGTATAGCATATACAATATACAAACCTGGGGATTTTTTGTCTATGCTGTTTGACATGTACTTCCACATATGTCACTAAAATCGTCTGAAAATTGTAATGTTAATATTGTTGTGGTTATCTTTGTGTCTTTAGTAAGAAGAAAGATTGTAGAAAATTCTGTTATCAAAACTGTTTCTATATATTATATAAACCAAGAGATATTTGGGTTTAAATAGTTGTTTACACAGAGCAAAACTGTAACATGATAATTTGCATTAGAAAATTCTCAACCAAAAACACACCCAGATTTTGAAATTCTCCCAAAAAT
Source organism: Architeuthis dux (assembly GCA_006491835.1). Lineage (NCBI taxonomy): Eukaryota > Metazoa > Mollusca > Cephalopoda > Oegopsida > Architeuthidae > Architeuthis > Architeuthis dux. The sequence goes on along the minus strand of VCCN01005041.1, from coordinate 197,077 downwards.
CAACTAATGGAAATATTTTAATAAAACTTTCTGTATTCATTTATGAATGAATTTTATTATGAAAAATTAATGGAAATATTTTGTTTAAGTTAAGGTTTTAGTTGCTTTTTATTTTATTAAAATATAGAATAGACTGAAAAATATATTTTTTTGCATCATATGTAGAAAAGGCATCCCAAACTAATTCCATGTTAATATATCTCAATCCAACTTTGAAAATATTTAACTCAATCTTTTTTTAAAAATAAAACAGAAATAAAGTCATAATTTAATCAAAATTTAATTTAATCAAAACAAGGATAACTACATCAAATTTTTTTGACATACAAAAAAATGGTTAAAAAGTTGAATATTCGATAAAAATGGAAACAAACACTTTTTGCAAGTAATTTTGTGCTTTTAATCCAATTTAAAGTAATTTAAAGACTTAAAAGATTGAAATCAAGGTTAATTTAAACGCTGCTATTAAAGATTCAACCAAAAATGTCAACATAGGTTTTCTTCAGTTTTTAGGTTGGTCTGGCTCGCTTTGTATGTATGTATGTATCACGTGTACTGGCTGCATCAATGGAGCTAGAGAGCTGAAAATCTAAACATTTACTCCTTATGTCTAGAAAAAATGTTTTTTTGTTTTTCTTTTCAAATTCCTCAAAATAGGTTTTTACTTACTCATTGATCACCCCTTTTTCCTATTTTTTAATTGATCACCCCCAACACAGTAGGCTGCCATTGGTCATATGACGGTCGCTATTGAGTGAATATCATACCTGTCATTTATTATAATTCAAAGATTTCAAAATAAGAGGAAGTAAGTGAAGATGTTTTTAGTCTTGGGTTTGTTTAATTTTCGTTCACTCATTTAGGAAGGTAAATTAGGGATCGATTAATAAATACAGATTGATTAATGTATAAAGACAGAAATAAGTGAGTATTAATTGTATATTTTGGGGTGTTGAATTGGGTTACAAATGGTGCTTCCTCTCAGTATTACTCCCAGCAGCCAAGCCATCACACAGCACCATCAAATGCTGCAACCCACCCTCCTCTTAAGGGCTAAACCCTTAGTGCAGCTTTCTACTGTTATGCTTGGCTCTAACCGGAAGTGGCCAGGCTGTGGTGTTTGATTCGCTTGTTTACCTTTCCTCTAGGGCGTGGCTGGCTATAGCTGCAAGAGGGAGACTTGCGTATGATTTTAATATAATTTCTTGGATCCGTGGCGGAAGGCAGAAAAGAGCGAAGGCAAATAAAAGACAATGGAAGTGTAGCTCAAAAGAGGAGACTTTAATGAAACGATGAGAAGGAGGATGATTGTAAAGGTGGACAATAGGCTACAGAAGAAGTGATTAAATTTTGGAGTGGTTCCATGCACAATTACTTTTCCTGACAATGGCGTTTGCAGAGGTATGCACTCAGTGCTTTTAGGAGAAAACTAATATAAAGTTTTTTTAGTTTTTTTATTTACTTGTTTCTTTCTGCATACGGTTTCTTTTCTTTCTTTTTATACTCTAAAACTACTGGGTCATTTTATGTGAAGTTTTATACATAAACTACACAAGCGCAACCTCAGGCAGCCCAGCGTCTCCCCCACCCTATTTCAATATCAAAGAAGCCTCACAAAAGGAAGTAACCGAATACTTCGAAGCCTCACTTCCATACAACGAAACGAAAGTAATGTTTACCATTACAGTTACATTGTAAATAGAACCACCAACATAAAACATAGAAAAATAAAATATCACAGGCACATTTTTTAGATTATTTTTTTTAATTATTTTAAAAAATTAGATTTTAGATTTTTCAGTGTTCCTCAGATATATTTACCCCCCCCCCACGCGCAGTTACAGAGTATGCAAGTCCCACGTGCCGCCTCTGCTGTTATGTACATGCATAAACATTGTTATTTGGTAATATGTACATATTGAGGCAATTGACAATTACATTGGTACATATTTACATGAGAAAATGAAGGTCAGATTCCTTTTTAATGCAACGAAAATCAATCGTTCGTTTTGCAATGGAAGCTAATAATAATGATAATAATAATGGTAATGATAATGGATAATAATATTAAATGAAAATGAAAAATATATTAAGAAAAAAACAATAATAAAAAATAATTAAGTAAAAGCTACTAAATGTGAAGGGAAGTTAAAAGCAATTGTGAAGGCAGCAAAATGCAACTTTTCTCTCTGTCATTGTCTCCCTCCCTCACAATATATCCTCTCTCCCCCTCTTTCTTTTTTACCTCCTATTTCTCCCACTCTCTATATCTATCTCCGAGTCTCCTCTCTTACAAATTCCTTATTTTTCTCTCACGCACAATCTAAAACCTCAGAAAAAAAAGGTTCATTTAAGTAAAGTTTTATGAATAGATATTTTACTATTTTATTGATTTGAACATTGATTTCATCTTTTTTTTTTGCTTCCTTTGGACTTTTTTTGCGGGTTTTTTTTTTCTTTTCTTTCGATGGCATTTTTCTACAAAATTATTTTCCTTCATTTTCAGGCTGATATTTGGTCATCGTTGTCTGAAATATGGCTTCAAATTCGGATCCAGATTTGCTCCAATACACCGAGTATGGGTGTAAGTCCTTCACGAAGAGACAATCATTGTCTGCTGCAGAGAGACTAGTCATCGAAGATGAATGGACTATGCGTGGATTAGACTTGGATATTCGTTCCATTCACGTCAGCAAAGAAGACGATCATATCTTTATTTGTTTTTATGGAACCAGAACGATAATGGAATTCACTGAAAGGGGAAAATTTCTGGGTGAATGTCTTTTAAAGGACACAAAGGAGAGATTCTTCTACCCCTTGGATATGTGTTCGATTTCCCAGGATATTTTTGTTGTTGTTGCTGATGATGATCGGTCAGGGGAAAAGAAACTTATATATTTGGAGAGAATAAAATGTTTCTCCAAGAGAGAAAAAGATCCTAAAACTTTAAAAATAATAAACATCATGGACACAAAGAAGAATTTTCATTCTTTGTGTCAAATTAACAAAACTATTTTCGCATGTGATGATTGTTCAGTTGATTCCTTCACAAAAGAAGGTGAACAAATAGAAACAATTGTAAAGGATTTTGCCTGCCTCCGAATTCGTGCTGATTCTTGGACTGGAAAGTTTTGGGTGACAGGAGAAAATTCTTCTGAATTAATTTATTTTGGTCCAAAAGGAGAAAAACTTCAATTGGTGGAAATTGGCGAAATAATTTCAGATTTTTATGTGGATGAAATTGGTAATTTATATTTTTGTAATGACAAAGGAATTTTTTCTATTTACCCTAAAAAACTGTTGTATGAATTTGAGAAAGTATCAGAAAATAGTCCCAGAATTTTTGTTTTAAAAAATAAAATATTTGTTTTTCATAAAATTGATGGAAAATATTTATTTCGAATATTAAAAATGTTTTATTGAGACGAAAAGGATATTTTTTTTTATTAATTTAAATTTCTTTATAACACACACACACAGAATGTTATTGAAAATCTTCGAGCAAAAAAAGGATTCATAATATGAGATAATAATTAGTCTAACTTTTAACGATTGTCGACAAAATCAACTACGGGTGCACAAAGGGGAACAGAGCTGATTGCAACTGATCCTGCGTTCCCAAACTGCACTTCGACGTTTACTGTTGGTGCAGTTGACAACTTGGATCATAATCCTACAATTGCAAAGGGTTTATTTCCTGGCACAGTCCATTTCAGTTTCCTACTAACAATTATTTGGGAGAGAAGCAAAATGATATCAGACTTCCTGAAACTGATGCAAAGAAGAACCAAAAGTTGCCAGAGAGCTACACCACTGTGCCAGCTGTGGCTTTGAAGACAGCAAAAATGTCAGTCCCACCACTTTCAAAGGCATCAACACCATTTGAAGGACAACTGGTGAGTTCACAATTGAAAGAGAGGAGCTGGTTGGAGCATGCTAGTCAACTACTGCATCAAGATGAAGTTGAAAAAGGTGCCATCATTGCCTGGTCAGCATACCATGTCTCCATGCAAGATACAGCAGCAGATTTCACAGCTTTTGCCCCTTTTCCATGAGAAGGCAGCAAAAAACAAAATTCTTAATCCTGGACAAATACCAGTTATAGCCTTGGAAGCACCACTCTATGCCAAGTTCACTCAGTGAAATTCACCTGACACACATGGGGAGGACAAATTTATAATAATGTTTAGAGGCCTTCACATAGAGATGACAATGTGGAAAACGTATGGTGACTATTTGGCAGGATCTGGTTGGACTAATGCATTGACACAAGCAGGTATTGCATCATCAGCAGGGCTACTGAAGGAGTTTGAAGAGGATTACCTTATTGTTATCATCATGAAGAGGGATTATCTATGCAAAGAATTTCAGGGAGCAGGCTGCGAGTCTGGTTCCAGTCATTAATGTGATGGGGAAACCCTTTCCTAGATTACAGTGATGAGTTACTCACTCTAGACACACAGAATATATTGGATGAGTCTGTGGTGTGTACAGTGATCAGTGTGTAGTCTAGGAAAGGAAAGAAATCTGACTTGCTACTTATTCTGGCCAAGGACACTCTGGATGTACCTCCTGATTCAGTTGACATGAAGCTTCTTGATGGAGCTACTGTAGTGCACCTGCTCCCTTCAAACAATGTTGCGACATTTAAAGAGTATGCTGATCATGTCTTTATTCCACATATCATGAAGCAATTAAAAACCTCTAAAAGAGAGTTGATATTGCATGGGACACATATATCCCAAGTAGTATCAAAGAATCCAATAGCGAAAAACAAGGAAAGGCTGTTCGGAAAAGAGTTGCAAGTAAGAACAAGCTACCAGGAAAGTGGGCCGACTTCCTACGTGACCCAACCAACAAAGGAGAACTTTTTGCATTCCTTTCAAACAAGGTTGCATCTGTTGACTGCCCAGAATACAACTATTCTTCAAGTAACTGATAGATCTCTGGGACCATGTGATCATGAGGAAGCAGACACAAGGTTGCTGGTCCACTTACAGGATGCTCTACTGAATGGATGCACCAACTGTCTGGTGCGCACTGTTGACACAGGCATGGTGGTGATTCTCATTGACAAGTTTCATCACCTGAAAATTATGAACAAAGTTTTGAACATTTGGGTTACCTTTGGTACAGGCAAGAACTTCACCTATTATCACATCAATTCTTGGCTCTCCCTGTCTTCCACAGTTTTACGGGATGTGATACCATGTATTCTTTGGAAGAGAGGAAAATCTGCATGGGAAGCATGGAGTTGCTACCAAGATGTAACACATGCCTTTACCTACATGGCAAAGCATCCCTACACAGAGTTAAAGACTGATTCTCAACATTTCCAACTGCTGGAGCGCTTCACTGTTGTCTTGTACGATGAGACAAGTGACTTAGAATGAAGCCAGGAAGGAACTATTTTGCATGAAGGGAAAAACAATGATGCACTCCAAGCGAGCTGCATATCAGGCTGATATATGGTGCACCAGTGAATGTAGTGAGGAACACAGGCCTACTCTAGAAGGGTGGGGCTGGACTAGAAGGGTTGAGGATGGCAACATATCATGGGTTCCTGTATGGTGTACGCTACCTTTAGTCTCAAAAGCCTGTAATGAATTGTCATATGTAGCAGTAAGAGTCTAAGTGGCTGTGGTGTAAAGTGTACATGCAAAAAGGCTAATTGGAAGTGTACCGAGTTATGCGGTTGCCAATGTGAGAAGTAAGGCAAACTTTTATATGCAATAGTGTGTAATAATAATCTGAGTGCAAGTAGTGTTTTTGTTACAGAAATGTATTAACATTATTCCCAGAATGTTGTATACTTTTTCATAATTTATGTTGCATATTGTCTTTCTGCCAATAAAAAAAAATTCTATTCCTTTCTAAAGATTATATTTGTATTCCTTGACCATGACAATGTATGTTTAGACAAATATTACCATCCTAAGTGGTTTAGAAGCCGAGATATTGGGGATAGAGGTTTCAGATGAAGACCATCTTTAAAATCCAATATGGCTGCCATAATATATCTGGAGAAAGTAGTTCCTATCAAAAATGGGGAAACTACGGTCATGAATAATGTGTGGAAAACATTTGGTGCTTTTGCCGGTGTATCCACATGTAGCCAAAATTTGCTGCGAAGCTACCTGACTTATTCTCAACAGCTGGTAATTACCTTATTGTTATGCCTTCTGTAATAAATATATTTCTTATTATTGTTACAAAGTATTTGCTGTTATTATTTGCATGCATCTGTAACGGTCACAGACCAGTAAAATAACACTAGCAGTAAATACAAATTATCTTAACAGCTCTACCATGAATTAATGACATCGGGCTCACAGGTATTTAAAGTGTTTTGGCAGGCGAATTCTTCCTCTCTGACCATTTTTGCTACTGCCAACACGACTCGAGGTAAGGTGATGTTTTCACCCTTCTATTCTTTCTATGCTTTCTTTTCTTTAATGTCTACAGTCGAGATATCTCTCCTCATTTTAAGGACTTTCTAAAAAAGCACCCCTTTTTCCTAGATACTTTTCTCTTTCGGAGAAGTCGCACTTTCTGGCATTTTTTTTATTGACCTATTCTACCGACAAAGGGCTGCCTTATCTTAGATGCTAAATATAGCAGTATTATCTTCAGTGCTAGTTTTCACTCCTTACGACTAACGTCGTTCTTCATTTCGAGGAACGATCACGAATTTACCCATACAAGTATATTCCTTTTTTTAACCTGGTTATTTCAAACTTTACTCCTGTTCATTTTTCTTGTTTTAACTAATTGTAAAATCCGTGTAAGGGACATAACTCGTGCCCTTAATAATCCTTACTCAAAAGTATTTGCGGAAACTCTGATTTAAAAAAAGAACACAAGCATTATTCCCTGCACATACCTTACAAAGTATATGTTCCAGGAGTTTTTTGCTGGAAGATAATCCACACGTTACATCCAACAAATTGGTGACCCCGACGTGATCTAAAAAAAAAAAAAAACAGTCCGTATTAGAAGTTTTTTAAAAAAAATCGCGAAACATTTTACGTTAGACATTTCTAGGTGTGTTTTGTTAACTTTGTCGTAAGCTGTTAGAAAGATGGAAGGACATCAATTGATGGCAGCCAGCGACACAAAAATCCTGTTCATTTCAAATGAACCAGGACTGGTTCGCCCAGATTGAAGCGGGGATTTTCTCTAAAAAAATATTACGAACTAAAAATATTAATATGCCGTTTCTGTCCTTCCTTCTAGCAAAAAATTCAAAAGCTTATTACCACAGAGTTGTTAGGAGATAGAAAACCAACACACCTTTTAAGAAGAATGCGTTCGCTAACCATAATGACAATTACAATATATTGAGCCATATATTTCTGCAATTTCTTCCATCATGGATAAAGCCGATTTTGGCATCTTTCGATAGTAGAACGAAGAATGTCATTAGACAAGTTAGAAGTACGGCGGATCAAATTATAGAAAGAACTCCTATAAACCATAATAGCGCTACGATTGCAAATACCAACCTAGCGCGAACTGATCCAGTAGAAGATAGCTCCTTAGCAGCAGTATTAAAGCAAAACAATAGATGAGAAAAACAAGTAGAATCATTGAATAGAAGGATAGATAACTTAATGACCACTTTTGGGCCGGTCGCGGTACAACGCGATTCAAACCAAGGTCAAGGCCACAAAGCCCCTCCCCTGTCTGTTGGTATCACATGACGTTTGGCAACACAGCAAAAAACTGTAATAAGCCTTGCTCTTAAAAAAACAGCGCCGGAAAACTAACATGCCGATAAAATGAGACGACGAATTCTGTTGGCGTTATAAGCAAAGGTCGTTTACTCCACATATTTGACAGGTCCACCGGACATAATTTCCTTGTAGATAGTGGCGTTCAAGTTTCTTTAGTTCCCGCCACCCTACAATAGGCACAAAGGGGTCCGGAAAAATGAACTCTCCGGGCTGTTAATGGGTCCTTTATCTGAATTTACGGACAGAAATGTATTATGTCGCGCCCCTGGGATAACCCGCGTCCCCGACAGGTCCCTCTTCTCGTGTGAAAAGTACTTCAGAGGGGATAACGAATTCTGCTTTATAAAATAGCCTCACAGGGTTATAACCACCGTTTTTTTGT
>VCCN01005041.1:161831-178405 GCA_006491835.1 Architeuthis dux | reverse complement strand
TCTTTTGATATAAATATTTTAACATGTGTCAGGTACAGATTTGTTTTTATCAAAATATTTCCTTAACATGTGTAAGGTATTAAAAAACATGTCAGGCATAAAAAGTAGCACCCTATCTTTAATCTTTTTTTGTTTATACAAAAACAATTTATTTTTTTTAAAAACAACTCATCAGCAATAAGACTTAGAATTTATGAAACAAAAATTTAAAAAAGTTATTCTATTGGATATAAAACAAAAGAAATCATTTGAATGGCATTATTGGTTGCAGAAATAAAAATTAGTTTTCTATTTATTTTCTTCTTATTGTGTTTAATTGGTTTTAGGTGTGAATATGAAAAATCCTGCTCTTTTGGAGAAAGCATGACAATAATATGAAGATAAATATGAAAGAATCATTCTTTTTTTATTTTTATTTATTTTATTCATTGGTAATCTTTGGTTTGACAGGTCTAAAATATGGCAGCATAAGACTGGCTTTAAAAATGGCTAGATTTCATTTCCAGATGATTGCTATTCCAGATGTATTGCTAAAAATGTTATGTACATATATTATATACGCTCCAAAAAGTCATACAAAGGCTCCCATAACTATGATTATACAACATATTGATCAGATATTAATGAAATAAAAGCCATTAATTTGTTGTTTTTTTTACGTTTATTTTATTGTAATCCTTGTTTGGTTTTACAGATGTAAAATGTGGTGGTTCTATACAATAATATATTCATCTGATATTAAAAGCCATTAATTTGGTCTTGCTCCAAGATACTGTTCTTTGTATGAGTTTTTGGAGTGTGTATATTACATTTTTAGCTATACAGTTTAAAGCCACTCTTTGAAAAACTAACCAATTTTAGCCATTTTTCATGCTACTGTAGTTTAGACCCATCAAACCAAAGATTACCTCATTTACTTACCTTTCATAGGTGGATTTGTAATAAGACATAATAATTTTTGTGAGATTGGTACATGTGACCTAAAATCCATTTAAATTACATATAAAAATGAATTAAAGTCTCATAAATGTTGTACCATAAGTAAAAGAATTGGAGAAAATTCTGTTATATAAATTATTTTTGTCCAGTATATAGAAACGGAGATATAAAATAACAAAGTACTCTCACAGACCTTTGACAACAAAGCCACATGTATTGATAAAAATGTAGAAACTTGTAAACTATCAATTTTGTCACAATAAACTTTGTGTTATTAATAAGAAAGATTATAGTATATTCTCATATAAAAATTATTTGTGTAAACTATATAAACACAGATAATTATGGTTTAGTTCAAATTACACACATTTTTTAAAATTTACCATAAGTTAACTAAGCCAATTACAATGAAATTTTTTGGTATTCATTTTTATATTCATTTTTTTTAATAAGTAATTCTAGGGAAAATTAAATCTGTTAAAATTTTATTCGAAACTGCAAACTATTTTAATTGGCCCTAAATCAGAAAATAAGAAGTGCGGTAAAAATATTTTATTAAAATATGTTGTACACTTTTATGGCTTTTTAAAAAAGTTTAATTAAATTAATAATGTTTATACTGCTTGCATACTTCTGAAACATTGTTATTAAGAAAGATCTGTGTTTTAATTATCAATAAATATAACATTTTACAAAATTTGAAGACACTACTTTGTTTAAAAAAAGAATTTTGATTATTTTTTGTTTACTCACATACAATAGAAACCATTTAGTATGGTAGCATGTAAGTCAGAAATTTGAATTACTTCCCATTGGATTTATCAGTAGGTTTTGAAAGAAGTAGCTACTGAAAATTCAATTAGATGTTGACATTTCCTGTCATCCATTAAACAAATTTCTAATTTAAAACAAATGTGCTGACAGTAGATATGGTATTCGGAGTGTAGGAACTCGGTTACTTGACCTTTGAACCCATAAATGAACTTTTTACTAAGTTTTCTGTGAAAAGTAAGCAATATTTCCCCAAATCCAGTCAATTAATCATTAAATTTTCTTCAAATCAAATTTCTCTGAGGTCAATTCAATTTTTCAAAGAATTTTAAAAACACTTCATTTTTATTGATGACAAATCCATCAATTATGGCAGAATCAATACTTTTTTAGTCATAAACATAAACACAGCCTTTGTTCACCTGTGAGTACGTAAAAGTAATTTTTTTTTTTACGACTAACTTTATGGTATTTTCTTTCAATTATGACCAAAATTAAGCCTTCAAAATTATGGGATTTTTTGTCTATGCTGTTTGACAGGTACTTCCACATATGTAGCTAAAATCATCTGAAAATTGTAACATTAATGTTGTCATGGTTATCTTTGTGTCATTAGTAAGAAGAAAGATTGTAGAAAATTCTGTTATCAAAACTGTTTCTATGTATTATATAAACCAAGAGATATTTGGGTTTAAATAGTTGTTTACACAGAGCAAAACTGTAACATGATAATTGCATTAGAAAATTCTCAGGCGAAAACACACCCAGATTTTGAAATTCTCCCCGAAATCAACTAATGGGAATATTTCAATAAAACTTTCTGTATTCATTTATGAATGAATTTTATTATGATCATGGTAGGAAAGATTTATGGAAATATTTTAAGTCAATAACCTCCCACACACAACACACACACACCTCCTTCTAAAAAGATTCCATGAAGTCTCAATGAAATATCTTTCAGACACTCAAAATATTTACATTTCAATAAAGATAAGTCCTCAGAGTAATTAAATCAGTTGAAATTTGATTTGTACAAATATGCCCTGATATCAGAAAATAAAAACTGCGATAAAACTAAAATATTGTTTTGTTTGGAAATTTTTTAGTTGCTTTTTATTTTATTAAAATCTAGAGTAGACTGAAAAAAAAAGCATCCCAAACTAATTCCACGTTAATTCATCTCAATCCAACTTTGTGAAAATATTTAACTCAATCTTTTTTTAAAAAATAAAACAGAAATAAAAAGGTAGTCATAATTTAATCAAAACAAGGATAACTACATCAAATTGTTTTGACATACAAAAAAATGGTTTGAAAGTTGAATATTCGATAAAAATGGGAACAAACACTTTTCGCAAGTAATTTTGTGCTTTTAATCCAATTTAAAGTAATTTAAAGACTTAAAAGATTGAAATCAAGGTTAATTTAAACGCTGCTATTAGAAAGATTCAACCAAAAATGTCAACATAGGTTTCTTCAGTTTTCAAGTTGGTCTTGCTGGCTTTTTATGTATGTATCACTGCATAAATGGAGCTAGAGAGCTGAAAATCTAAACATTTACTCCTCATGTCTAGAAAAAATGTTGTTTTTTTTTTCAAATTCCCCAAAATAGGTTTTTACTTACTCATAGATCACTCTTTTTTCCTATTTTTTAATTGATCACCCCCAACACAGCAGGCTGCCAAAAGACATTGGTCATGTGACGGTCGCTATTGAATGAATATCAGACCTGTCATTTATTATAATTCAAAGATTTCAAAATAAAAGAGGAAGTAAGAGAAGATGTTTTTAGTCTTGGGTTTGTTTAATTTTCATTCACTCATTTAGGAAGGTAAATTAGGGATCGATTAATAAATACAGATTGATTAATGTATCAAGACAGAAATAAGTGAGTATTAATTGTATATTTTGGGGTGTTGAATTGGGTATATACTACTGTTGCAAATGGTGCTTCCTCTCAGTATTACTCCCAGCAACCAAGCCATCACACAGCACCATCAAATGCTGCAACCCACCCTCCTCTTAAGGGCTAAACCCTTAGTGCAGCTTTCTACTATGCTGGGCTCTAACCGGAAGCGTCCAGGCTGCGACATTTGATTCACTTGTTTACCTTTTCTCTAGGGTGTGGCTGGCTATAGCTGCAAGAGGGAGACTCGTGTATGATTTTAAATGTTCACAGGAAAGAGGCAGACTATTTCTTACCTCCTTGGAGGTCCACTGAATAACATGTTTTTCATCTTCGTCTCCCAATATCGCAGGTCGCAGAACCTTGCTTCGCATTTCCTTATGTGTTCAGTTCAATTCTTCAGACCATGAGGCTTTCTCCGTGATTCAGATGCCTATGGGTATTAATTCCCTACTCCAAATCCTGTCACCCCTAGTCCTCGCCATTTTTTTTCAGCTTACTACCACATCATAAAACTGACAGCCTTCCTTCTCGGCTGTCCCCCACCAAAACTGACTCCGCTCCTATTTTGGCTGATGTCTTCTAGGATGTCTTACTTCCGGTCATCCAGTGTGTGACCCTTAAGGGCGATATGAGTTATCTACCTCATGACTGGCTGAGAAGTTGCCTCCATCTTTAGCTCAGCTAGCCATCATAAAATACTTTTTAAAAGAATGTTCACACCTATACACGAAAAAGAATGAAATGAAATAAAAACCAAATGTAAACATTTTAACAGTTTTTTAAAGAAGTTTTTAAATAAAAATAGATATTTTAAAAAATTAAACATGTCTGGCTAGTCACTCAATAGAAACTGTCATGTGACTAACGTATTTAGTGGGGGGTTTCAAAAAACATTTTTTCTAGATGTAATAAATAGTAAATGTTTAAATTTTCAAGCCTCTATCTACATAGGTGTGCCCTGTACATGTGATACATAGCCAGCCAGGCAGATCGACTTGAAAACTGAAAGAAACCTATGTTGACGGTTTCTAATTAAATACTTAAAAGATTAAAATTAAGCTTAACATAAACGTTATTTAAATATTTCAAAATAAAAGAGGAAAGAGGGTGGGGTGTTTTAAATCTCGGGTTTGTTTAATTTTTGTTCAGTTATTCAGGAAGGTAAATTAGGGATCGATTAATAAATACATTCAGAAATGAGTTATTGAGTATTAATTGTATATTTTTGGATCTTAAATTGGGTAAATATTCCCTTTTTTGCATACCCACAAAAAAGAAATAATGAAATAAAAAGCTAAAGTAAACATTTTTAAAGCAGCAACTTAGACGTTTTAAAAAGAAATGAAGGCATAATGTAGGAAAGGTGGTCCCGATTGTAAAGTTACACATCCTCACTCGTTCAATGTTAAAAACAGCACACAACTAAGAACAATTTAACAATTTAAGCAATAACAATATAATTTATGTATTTACTTCTGTTTTTCTTTCATGAATTCTCTTATTTCGTTTTTATTTATCTGCTGTTTACTTTAGCTTTTTGAATATTCTACTTTCTAACCATTTTTCTTTGTAAAAAAAGTTTTCATGTAGTTATCCTTTTTATGTACCTTTTCATTTATTTTTCATTTCAAAAAAAGATTCAGTTAAAGATTTTCACAAAGTTGGATAGAATAACGCATAGAATTTATTTACTTTTCAGTAAAATTGCTGATGTAGAATGTTACCCATATGGTGTCAGCTCATATTTGATCTTTTGAGATTTTAAACTTTTAGCATTTTCTTTCTGCTATAATTAAAACATTAATAAAAACGATGTTGTTGTGTGCCATCAAATGTTTTATGGCATTGGTAGGTGAGAAGAAATCTTTTTAAATGAAGGCAACTATTTCAGTAAATTTCAATAATTTCAATAAAAAAATTAAAAAGAATTAAGATTCCTAAACTAAAGGTCTTAGCCATTTCTGTGATATTTCATGAAGTTAAATAAAGGGTGTGGTTGACTGACTCTAAAAATAATATTTCCACAATTTTTTCTTAAAAATAACCTTTTCATAAATCCATTCTTAAATATATGAATAAGTAGTGAAAATGTTATAGAAAGTACACCGGCTTACAGTAGTTTTGGTGAAAGGAAGGTGATAGCAGTATTACTTGAGCTTTGAATGGTGTTGATATGTAAAAGGAAACCCCCGGTAAACAAATATATTCTTCACTATATATATGAGAGAGAGAGAGTTTAATTTTTCTGCTGAGACACTCATTAATCATGGTGGATTGGAAGTATTTAGTTGATAGAAATGTAAATAAGACTTAAAAATGGCCTAAAATCTGCTTCAACTACACAAAAGTATTTTTCTTTCTTTATGCTATTTTCTTGCAATTATAACCAAAATTAAACCATCAAAGAATATATTTAATTATTGCAATACATTTGGAAAAGTAAATCCTGTCTTTTAAAAAGTCCTGGTTTCCATTATTTGCCCCAGCTTGCAAGTACCAATTCTGGTTGAAAAAGGACTTTATTCTTACAAGTTTTTATAACCACCTCTTTGGCATGACACAAATCCACCTATACTTTCACCCTAACCACACAGCTTAGCAACTAATTGAGTACACTCTGAGTGCACAGGGAAATTTGTCCTAATGCACACTCTTCACTCATACCAGGAATCAAACCAGGGACTCTTTGTGTGTGAGGCAGATGTGCTAACCATTACACTACCTGAGAAACATACTTTAATGTGAATACTCACACACCTTTAATGTTATGTAATCAATTAGAGATTTCTAGTGGAAATAGTTATGTCTTTTCAAAGATAAATTGCAAATTAAAATGCAATCGTCAAAGTAGAATTAAAGTTTTGTTTCTCCTATGAAATATTTTAACTGAACAGAAAGGAAAAGTCTCTTTTGTTGGTTAAAGTTCAAAATGTCAACAATTTTTCTCATTATCTTTTAATGAATAATGAAATGTCTTGTTTTGAGGAATGAAATTATTGAAAAATAATAATTCAAATCTCTAAATTATATTCCATTTGATAATTGCTGTTTCAAGAACAGCAGGATATCAATTTTATTTAGTAATTGAACATGATATGTGAGATATTTTGAGATCATAGAAACACAATGAGTTATAATTTTATTATTGCAAATAATACATGAGTTTAGTATTTTCTTTAATAATACCTCTTCTGTATTTACAGATATTGCCATGAACTGTAATCATCGATTCTATGTTGAAAATGAGAATGAAGAAAAAAAACTTTTTTGAACAAGCATATACACATATTTGACAGTTGCTGGACTATGCATTTCACATTTCTAAACATATCTGCATACACACACATTTAAAAGAAGTGCAGATCATCATTTTCATTGGGTTCAATTTTGAGAATAAAAAGAGAAACTGAAGAGAAAACCAACTCATGTCAACTGTGCATATCAGCATTTTAATAGTAAAACTTTAAATTATCACATGCAAACAATAAAACCTTACTGTTACAGTCTGTAGATCAGCCTTTTCACTGAATTCACATTTAAAAGTACATATGCAAATACACACTGGAGAGAACCTCTTTTGAGTAGTGTGTGGATCAGCCTATTAGGGCAAAAACATGGAAACATCCACTGAAGTGAAACCTGGTCAAGTGTGTGGATCTACATTTTCATGGAGTTCAGATTTGAAGAACCACATGCAAACACAAACTGGAGGGAAAACCTATTCTTGTCAAGTAGTTGGATCAGCATTTTTGAAGAGCCACATGCGAAGACACACTGGAGAGAAACCCTTCTCTTGTCAAGTATGTGGATCAGCATTTTCACAGAGTTCACATTTGAAGAGCCACATGCGAAGACACACTGGAGAGAAACCCTTCTCTTGTCAAGTGTGTGGATCTGCATTTTCACGGTGTTCAGATTTGAAGAGACACATGCGAACACACACTGGCGAGAAACCCTTCTCTTGTCAAGTGTGTGGATCTGCATTTTCGCGGAGTACAGAGTTGAAGAGACACATGCAAACACACACTGGAGAGAAACCATTCTCTTGTCAAGTGTGTGGATCTGCATATTCACAGAGTTCAGAATTGAAGAGCCACGTGCGAACACACACTGGAGAGAAACCCTTTTCTTGTCAAGTGTGTGAATCAGCATATTCACAGAGTTCACATTTGAAGAGCCACATGCGAACACATACGGGAGAGAAACCCTTTTCTTGTCAAGTGTGTGGATCAGCATTTTCAGATAATGCGATTTTGAAGAGACACATGCAAACACACACTGGAGAGAAACCCTTCTCTTGTCAAGTGTGTGGGTCTGCATTTTCAGATAATGCAAATTTGAAGAGACACATACGAACACACACTGGAGAGAAACCCTTCTCTTGTCAAGTGTGTGGATCTGCATTTTCACGGGGTTCAGATATGCAGAACCACATGCGAACACACACTGGAGAGAAACCCTTCTCTTGTCAAGTGTGTGGGTCTGCATTTTCACATAATGCTCATTTGAAGAGACACATGCGAACACACACTGGGGAGAAACCCTTTTCTTGTCAAGTGTGTGGATCAGCATTTTCAGATAATGCGAATTTGAAGAGACACATGCGAACTCACACTGGAGAGAAACCCTTCTCTTGTCAAGTGTGTGGGTCTGCATTTTCAGATAATGCGCATTTGAAGAGACACATGCGAACACACACTGGAGAGAAACCCTTTTCTTGTCAAGTGTGTGGATCTGCATTTTCAGATAATACACATTTGAAGAGACACATGCAAACTCACACTGGACACAAACCCTTTTCTTGTCAAGTGTGTGGATCAGCATTTTCACAGAATTCGGATTTGAAGATACACATGCGAACACACACTGGAGTGAAACTCTATTCTTGTCAAGTGTGTGGATCAGCATTTTCAAAGAGTTCAAATTTGAAGAAACACATGCGAACACACACTGGAGAGAAAGCCTTTTGTCAAGTGTGTGGATCTGCATTTTCACAGACTTCCGATTTGAAAGAACACATGCAAACTCACAGTGTGAAACAAAATTAGAGGTTGTGTGCAATACACTGAGTGGAAACCATGTTCTTGTAAAGTGTGTTTAGCATTTCCACTGTAATTCACATAATTATGTATGCAGATATACAATAAAGAACAACCATAATCAGGCAAATGATACGGATTCTCTTTTTCACAGGATTCATATTTAAAAACTGACATACAAACACACAATCATCTTTGGAGTTTGTGCTTAAATACACAGGTAAACATACACTCTAGAGAATGCTTTTATTTTTTTCTAATCAAAAGAAAAAATATGCTTTTTAATGTTTACACAGTGATTTGCTGGTATTTTTAATGGTGCTTTCTTTTTGTTCCATTCTTTTCAACTTCAACATTTTATTCAGGAATTGAATGAACAATACAGAGATTTTTTAGATTGACCAAATTCAGGCAAATTCATTCTTTTGTTTTTTTCATTACATTTCTAAATCTTAAAAGAGAGGGGTTGGTAGAAAAATGCAACTGTATCCTTTTTCATCTAAACAAAACCTGTAGGTTTTAGCCTAATCCTCTCTGAGTTTGCGTTAGGAAGAAAGACAGTATTTATCTTTTTTCTATTGTCTTAAACATCGGCCCATTAACTTTTCAAAAAGTAATTGTATCAAATTTATTCTTTCACTGCTGTTTTAGTTTTAAAGTGTTATTTTGTCATTACTTATCTATCTCTTTTTTTTCTTGCTTTTATTTTGTCAGAACTGAATTTTTTTCAAAGTGAAATAAAAAAAGTATCAAAATTTGAATAAATATATTTGTTATTTGCTTGTTTTTGAAATGAAAACGTAATCAGTAATTTAGTGTTGACTATGTGGTTCAGGAAAGAAATATTCTTGTGAAATTTGCTTATTTGAATTTTAGAGTGTTTATAAAAAAACATTGGCAAGAAGACATTAAAACTAAACTATGTTCATGTGCAGAGTGTCATTTAACAAAAGTTCTTATTTAAGACATGCAAATAGACATTGTTGAGAAATAAATTCCTTGACTGCATTTTTATATTTAAAAACGTGTAGTCCAGCACACTGGAGATAAAAATTAGAGTATGTAAATTTGATTTTCAATGGAAAAAATAGTGCTGTGACGTGGACTTGTTTTGCTGTGAAATGACTCTTGCAGACACAAAATTAAACAGTACATTGATTTCATATTTGAAAAATATTTCCTCAGAAGAATTATATTTTAGACTATTATTCATGAGGTATATGTAAAAATTCAGTTGGAACATAATTCTTGAATGATGAATACCAAAGACTCTACTAAAAATGTTCAAATATTTTGCCTGCAGATTTGCTTGTTTAGCTTATATAGAAAAGGATAAGAAACCACCATCTCCCTTTATTTGTAAAGACAAATTACTTTTTTCAGAATACATAGTTAATTTTACAATCATTTAGCAAAACACAACCTTCCCTTATTAGACATACAATACAGAATGCAACTTTTATATGTGCATTGGGTCTTGTTTGTTAATGTGTTTTCTGTCCACATTTTAATATTTATGCCTATTTGTGTAAACATTTTCTCATGAATGTCAAGCACAGTTTTTACTGTAGAGAGGGAGAGATACAATGACTAAAATTATTAAATATTATTACTTCAACTCCACAGTAGAGAGTGAGCTGAACGTTTTGCTTTTTAAATTGTTTGTTCAGTGCCATTGCTGCTATGGAACTCATGGGATTAATTATTTGAAGCAACTAAGGCAGAATCGTGTGTGTTCTACTGAGCAAAGATAATATCAAGTCTTGAATTCTTCTCTTCTTTATCCATTTTGGTTAAAACATTTTACTTTTGTGTAATGATCTCTTAGATAAAACTTGAGAACTTAGGTAAATGAAAGTGGCCTATCAGCTGAAACATTTTGATGATATTGACTAAGTTCTATAAGTACCAAATAAAAACCACATTTTATCCTCCATTAGTGTTGATAATTGTTTCTCTTGTTGATTTATAAGTTCTAATGAACCTGATGGCTTATTCTTTGGGGCAGACCATGTCAGCTACATTTTACAATATGAATTTTGATTGCTTGGAAGCCATAGCTATTCTGCCCACTGGAAGAATGATGGCAAAGTAAGACTTCAGAATAGAAAATGGGACATTCATACCTTTATTTATGTGACAGCTTTTTATTTTTTGTCAAAGAAGTCAACTAGCAAAGTACCTCTGTCACAAAGAAAGGTGGAGGTCTAAGTGAACCGGTCTGTAGAAGTTTTCTGGATACATGGTATCTATATGCATTTTCTAAATGTGGCATGAAATACTGAAAGGTTAAACTAATTAAATTAACTGATAATACTGATAATAAAATTTAAATACCTTTTATTCAATAAAATATGATAAATGTTTGCATATTATTGTATTAATATTTGTATGTAATCTACTCTTATAAACAATTGACACAAATAATTTCCAATCATCATCTTCTACAGATGATGGGAATAAACATAAACTAAAAATCAATCAACTTCTCCAAGATTTCTTAAATATTGATTATTTTTCCTTTCAAAGAGTTTGATGAACAAAATTTCTGAAAAAAATATTAATTGCATTTTAAAAAGTGATATTTGTCATACATTAAATTATAAATGTATACATCTTTATTTCTTTATTTTTCTGGAGAAATGGCATTAGATTTTGGCTGATAAGACCCTAGGTACTTGCAACATAGGCAGGTGCCAAGTGCTAGAGGGCATTTGCCATGTGTCTGTGGCAGTAGGACCTTCCAAATACAAATGGGGAAAATGAATAAATTAAACAGAATAAAAACAGTCAAAATAAGAAAATTCCCTGATGTGAAATCATATTTTTTAGGAATATCTCAGTTAAATACTTTCTTTTGTGGTGAACCTAAAAGAAACTAGCATTCCAAGGGAAATTATAAACCATTGCCAACCATATATTCTGTGTTGTGGGTGATCAATTAAAAAGTTTGAAAAAGGGGTGATTAATGAATAAGTTACTTCTCTTGCCTTTTGTTGGGCTGTGATCACTAAAAATAGTCTGAACAAATGGGCACAAACTACTGACTAATTTAGCATAAACTTACATTGCATATTGAGCCCCTGTCTAAAAACCTATTTAGTATGAAGATTTTCACCCACTGAAAAAAAATCACCTTTTTATGGTATTTTAACCCGACAGTTTGGAATTGTTCCACAGTTCAGTCCACTGCAGAAAAATATGAATAAAATTTGAATAAATAATTGAAAATTCTGCAATTCTACACAAATATCCTTCTGAAGACTCCAATGCAAAGAGTGAGGCCAATGCTTTTTGTAGTTTTTCCAAATGAAAATGTTACATTGCTAGTCTATAAATGCTGAAACAATAAGCAATTTGCAGTAATACATGAATAAATCTTGAATGAATAATTGAAAACTTTCCCCTACTGGAAGTTGGAATGTGAGCATTATATAAATGGTTATGTATTGCTACTCCAACAATACATATGTCATATGTAATATAAATATACATATATATATTAATGATCAACTCCTAATTTTATGTTTATACAGTGAATGGAGTAAACCCAACCGGCTTTTCTGAATGCATCTGTGTTCAGGCATTATTTTCTTATCAGATAATGAAACATTTTCATATAAATATTAACACACAGAAAATGTTGACACACAAACTTTACCCCTAAAACATGTGTTTAATTGGTAATAAAGTTTTTGAGAATCGGATATTAAGACCCGGCAAAGTAATGCAATTAAATCAGCAAGAGAAAAGAATTAATCATTCAATTTATGACCAGTTTAAGAAGTTGTTCCCATCAATATTTCAATGTTACAAAATACTTATTCACAGATTTTGGACCCTCATTCAAGTCATATTTTAAGTGCCTAACTTTATTCATTTTTCTTTTTCGCTGATTCACACTTGAAGAAAATTGAAGCCACTATCAGAGAGTATCTCTGCTGTTTGAATTTCAGTTTCAATATATGGATATTTTATCATTATCACCTGTAGTCGATTGGAGAGAGCAGAGCTCACTTGGTCTTTCAGTCTGATTATTACTAAGTTCTAAAAACTGAATGAAAATCAGTTCATATATAGCTACGATGTAGGAGAGGTAACTGTAGAAAATTCTTTGAATTCAATCAATTCTTCCTTAGCTCATGGCCCACCTTTCCATAAAATGTCATTGAAATCCATTGAGAACTTTTGGAGATATCATGTGGACAAATATGACTGAATACATGAATGTATGAAAATAAATGAAAAACTATCTCTCAATCGAAAAGAAAAATCCTGAATCTGCACCCAAATTGACAATTCTTCTACAGCCTACCCTTCCAGAAAATTGTATTGGAACTCATTGAGAACTTTTGGAGATATTGTGTGGATACATAGCGACGATGCAGGGGAGGTAACTGAAAGAATTCCTGGATCTGTCACAAAATTTAATTGCCTCTTCCTTAGCCCATGGCCCACCTTTCCACATTGAGAACTTTTGGAGATATTGTGCAGAGAGACAGATAGACAGATAGACAAACAATAGCAAACACATCTTTCAACTTTGTTGGTAGATGTAATAAATGAATATTCTCTCATTATCAGCTGTAGTCAATTGGAGAGATGGAGGCTCACTTGGTCTTTCAGTCTGACTATTAATAAGTTCTTGCATGTGGATGAATCAGGCATCAGAGGCAAAATTCTCTCCTCTCTCTGCTGCTTGGTTTTCAGTTTCAATCAATTTTCAAAAAAGGTTTCTAAGCAATGTGTTCATTTCAAGAAAGTTTACCAGAGCTTTTGGAGATATTGTGTATAGAGACAGACAGACAGACAGATAATAGAGAACAAATATAACTCTTCCAATTTGTTGGCAGAGATAATAAATGGATATTCTCTAATTTATCATTAAAAATTATTTTATTCATTTTTTGCTGTACTTCTCTCAAGAAATAGAACACAATTACATGACAACCCTAACTTTATATCATTGTTTATCCATTGATCTAAGTTTCATGTTAGAATGATAACACTTTTCTTTGCTTAACAAACAAAACAAATTACATGACAACCCTATCTTTGTGTCAGTTGGTCTAAGGTTTATGTTTAAATGATAAGTGGTCCATTCAGTAATACTTTTAAAGAATTCACAATCGCATTTCCATTTCTGTGACCCTGAATTTGTTTTCACTCATTAATTTACATTTTATTCCTGTTGTGTTATTTTATCAGTAATAAATTTTCATTTTAAAATATGAAAATTAATAATTCTCAGCTTAAAACTCAAAATCAGTCTAATTCCTAATGCATTATTTATTATTAGATTTAGTACCAAATAATAACCAAGAAAATGATTTAAATTTTTGAATCTGGTTAAAATGAGAGTAACGGTCATATTATAAAAGGAAAAATGTATAATATTTCAATTAAATAATAATAAATAATCAGTTTAGTAAAATACTTTATCATTGAACATATAGAATTTATATTGTATTTCTAAATAAAGAAGAAAATCTACAATAAATGTTTTAAAATGTTTTTATAAATACATGGAAAAATAAAGAAAAATTTTACATACACATTTAAATAAACATTTTATTTGCAAAATTAAATTTTGATTTATAACCAAATGTTTTCCATGATCCTTGTATAAAAGTTGGTTATTCTATTTATAGCCATTTGACTACCAACTGTTTGTGAGGTTCTAAGTACCATGTTGCAGAAGCCAGTGACTGACGTAATCAAAAGTCTGCCTGTCATCACATAACTCAAGGAAGGCTAGTGCTATGGTCACCAAATTTTCTATGGTTTCTAATGGGAAACCACAGCATGCCTTTAGCATATTAGTTTTTGAAAATCTTTTTTTTTAAATTATTTAGATGGAGGTTCCTCTTGTCCCTCCTTCAACCCATTTCATGCCCCAAAATTATCTTTAGATTTTAAGATTTTCACATTTCAAATGAAAAATCCAGTAAAACAATTTGAGGACTTGAAATCTATTCTGGTATCCCCTCCAGATATTTAAATTAAATGTGATCCCAGCGTTCATGATGGTGATGATTTTCTAATAAAGTATGATTCAATAAATACATACCGTATTTACTGGAGTACAATGCGATTTAGAATATAATGTGACCTCCACTTTCATTAGCTAAAAATAAGTAATATATGTACATGTTATCATGTTTTTACACTGAAGTATAATGCTAGCCCTCAGTTTTGACCCTGATTCTTTGTATTAAATTTCTCGCATTATACATGAGTAAATACAGCAGTTCAAATACATGATCTCTTATTAGGGCCAATATAGGCTTTCTGCAGGATCTAGCTAAAAATCCAGCCTGTAGGTGGGTTTTCAGCTAGTTTGCAATAAGTAAATAAATGAGAAATGTGTCAAATAACAAGAAAATTATGAGTATAATTTATGACTTACTAATAATAAACTATTTGGAGATTTTATTGATTTTTATAGAGAGAGAGACAGTGAGAGATAATGCGATAGATTTTGATATGTACAGATTTAATATATATATATATTATGACTGTTGCATAATCATGTTAGTAGCATGCAGACATAGCATTATCGACATGCAGGAAGAAACTGCACAGGACAGCGTGCACTAAACAATGACACAAAAAAAGTCTTGTATCGTCTTATAGTGTATGTCTTTTTCCGCACACGGGCAGATGGTGACATCCAGCAGTTTTCAAAACATATACAGGAACATTTTTACATTTCTTTCACCAAGGGAGGAAGATGATTTGTTTACGGATCGAGAGAAGAGGGACGGATAAACTTAGGCGCGCGTTCCTCATGGGTAATTAACTTCATGCAAGCCCAAAGGCCGATGTGACCTTCTCGCTGGCTGCCTCTAATTACTTTCTCTACTCTAATGACTGACAATCAAAATGGTTCCTTTTTAAGTCTGCGTGCTGACCTTGCCCCACCTCATTGGTTCCACCCCTTTCTGATATCTCTATATAAGGCCCGCCCATTCCAGGTCTGCAATTAATAACACAAAAATCCTTATCGTTTCCATTCCCGTGCTTATCTATCAAATGCAGCATGAGTTAATTGTTATACATTTTCCGCCAGACTTTTTCGATGCCAATTTCAGTAATGTGTTTTTCACACAGAATGGCGCAAACTTTCTTAACATTCTGAGTCAAGATTAATGACGCCAATCGGAGACATTTAACGCTAAATTGTCTAGGTGAATATATGTACTTCTTCCAACTGTGAGAAGATTTTAACAAGGCCATCCATTTTATTAAAACTAAAATGACTTATCGGAAATTATATGTATTTAAATGATCAGCCTAATTGAGACTTAATTTAAAGCTTGCGCAACGACCATAATGTGACAATGACATCATTCATATTTATTTATAATATGTAATAAATACATAGATTCAGTTATCAAATTATAATAATCATGAGATAGCTGCTTTAGATTTTATTTTTGGACATTTAAAAGCTCATCCATTAATTTTTAATTAACAAAGCTGAATTATCTTTGAATATTATTTTGACTTTTTGTTTTGTATGATTTATTCATTTTCCAATTTTTCCATTTTTATTTGGAAATTCCTACTGTCTCAGACACATGAAAGGTCCCTGGGTGACTACCCATGTCACCAGTACCTAGGGCCAATTAAAAAGCATTTATAAAACAAATAATTACATTGCCTACTTTCTCTGTTTTTGACTGTGTTTTGTTTTCTGAATACAACTCCATCTCTTAAAGTTATTTTAGAAATACAACTAATAATAAATAGTTCAAAATTTTGTCGAGTAAATTTTACGCAAACACAATCAGTGCAGTATCTTTTTCTTCTGACTTCCAACAAAAGTCACAATTGGCAAACATGGAGTATTTGACCGTTGTGATTGGATCATTTGAATGGAACTGATTTTGACTGGTCACCATCTTTTC
>VCCN01005041.1:127570-156773 GCA_006491835.1 Architeuthis dux | reverse complement strand
TATTAAGAAAGATCTGTGTTTTAATTATCGATAAATATAAAAATTTTAAAGAAGAATTGTGATTATTTTTGTTTACTTATATACAATACAAATCATTTAGTACGGTAACACTTAATTCAGAAATTTGAATTACCTCCCGTTTGATTTATCAGTAGTTGCTGAAAGAAGTAGTTACTGAAAATTCAATTAGATGTTGACATTTCTGGCCATCCATTAAAACAAAGACACGGTAGATATGGTATGGGGAGTGTAGGAACTTAGTTACTTTTGAATTATTATATTATTAAATTAACTAATTTTCTTTGAATCAAATTACTCTGAGGTCAATTTTATTGTTGAAAGAATTTAAAAACTTGACTTGACTGATGAAGGATCCATCAATTATGGCAGAATCGATATTCTTTTAGTCATAAACGTAAACACATCCACTGTGAGTATGCAAAATTCTTTTTCTTTTTGCCTAATAAATTTTGATTTATAACTGATTTTCACTCCAGCCTCAAAAATATATTTTAGTCCTTAGAAATGAAGAAAAATCTGATATAAAAATTATGTGTATACAATATACAAACCTGGGGATTTTTTGTCTGTGCTGTTTGATAGGTACTTCCACAGACTTTTGACAAGGCAACATATGTCAAAAAAATCATCCGTAAATTGTAACATTAATTTTGTCATGATAGTCTTTGTGCCATTAGTAAGAAGAAAGATTGTAGAAAATTCTGATATCAAAACTGTTTCTATATATTATATAAACCAAGAGATATTTGGGTTTAAATAGTTGTTTACACAGAGCAAAACTGTTTAACGTGATAATTTGCATTAGAAAATGTTGAGAAGAAAGCACAAATATCAACTAATAAACAGATTTCAATAAAATTTTCAGTATTCATTTATGAATGAATTTGATTATAATCATGGTATGAAATATTTATGGAAATACCCTACATTCCACTTTCTTAATTTTATGAAGTCGCAATGAAATATCTTTCAGACACTCAAAATATTTACATTTCAATAAAGATAAGTCCTTGGAGTAATTAAATCAGTTGAAATTTCATTTGAAGCATCCACATGATTTGTAAAAGTATGCCCTGAATCAGAAAATAAAACAGTTTTGTTTGGAAAGTTTTTAGTTGCTTTTTATTCTATTAAAAAATTTGCATCATATGTAGAAAAGGCACCCCCCAAATTGGATTCAAACGAAAAGGTCAAATTTGAGCTAACACTGTATGGGTCAAGTGGTATGTCAGAAATCTTACTGAAAAGTAGACAAACTAATTCCACATTTTATTTTATTTCGATCCAACTTTTTTAAAATAAAAATGAAATAAAAAGGTAGTTATAATTTAATCAAAACTAGGATAGCTACATCAAAACCTTTTTTACATACAAAAAATGGTTAGAAAGTTGATTATTAAATAAAAATAGGAAAACAACTTTTCGCAAGTAATTATTGTGCTTTTAATCTAATTTAAAGACTTAAAAGACTAAAATATTAATTTATATTAAATATTAATTTAAACATTTCTATTAGAAACTGTCAGCATAGGTTTCTTCTGTTTTCAAGTTTGTCTGGTTGGCTTTGTATGTATAACGTGTACAGGCTACATCAATGGAGTAGAGAGCTGAAAACCTAAACATTTACTCCTTATTATGTCTAGAAAAAACATTGTTTTTTTTGTTCTTTAAAAAATTTCCCCCAAAATAGGTTTTTAGTGGGAGGTTCAGTTTACGATGTAAGTTCATGCTAAATTCGTCCCTGGTTTGTGCCTAGCAGTGTTCACTTTTTTCTTTTGAAAATTCGGCTATTTTAGTGACCCCACAAAAAGGCGAGAAGTAACTTACTCATTGGTCACCCCATTTACCAATTTTGTAATTGATCACCCCAACACAGTGTGCTGCCAAAAGATGTTGGTCACGTGACGGTCGCTATTGAGTGAATATCAGACCTGTTGTTATAATTCAAATATTTCAAAATAAAAGTAAGAGAAGATGTTTTTAGTCTTGGTTTGTTTAATTTTCATTCACTCATTAGGGATCGATTAATTAATGAATAAAGACAGAAATAAGTGAATATTAATTGTATATTTTGGGGTGTTGAATTGGGTATATGGTGCTTCCTCTCACTATTACTCCCAGCAGCCAAGCTGTGAACACTCGGTCACACAGCACCATCCAATACTGGAATCCCCCCCTTCCTCTTTACTGCTGTTATGCTAGGCTCTAACCGGAAGTGGCCAGGCTGCGACGTTGGATTTGCTTGTTTACCTTTCCTCTAGGGAAGAGGGAGACTTGCTTACAAAATCAAATATGAGACAAATGAAGTGTAGCTCAAAACAGGAGACTTTAATAAAACAATGAGCATGTCAAAGAGAGGGAAGAGGGGTCACGAGAGCTACAAACACTATGAGAGGGAGAGAGACCGTTCAATTTAAGAGACAAACAGTTCCATATTTAAACAGTTTACTTTCTTTCTTCACAAATTTTCATAGAAAAGAGGCGGGTTATTTCTTACGTCCACTGAATAACATGTTTTTCATCTTCGTCTCCCAGCATCGCAGATCGCAGAACCTTGCTTCGCATTTCCTTATATGTGTTCAGTTCAATTCTTCAGAACACAGGGCCTTCTCTGTGATTCAGCTGCCTACGGGTATTAATTCCTTACTCCAGATCCCGTCGCCCCTAGCTGCAATCCGCCAGTCCTCCCCGTGTCTTTTCAGCTTACTACCACATAATAAATATGACAGTCTTCCTTCTTGGCTGTCCCCAACCAAAACTGACTATGCACCTATTTCAGCTTATGTCTTCTGGGATGTCTTACTTCTGGCCATCCAGTGTGTCACCATTAAGGGTGATATGAGTTATCTACCCCTCAACCAGCTGGCAAGTTACCTCCCCTTGACTGTCATCTTTAGCCTCTCCTCAGGGAGCTGTTGTAAAAATGCTTTTTAAAAAAATGTTCACACCCACTCAAAAAAGAAAGAAATGATATAAAAAGCAAAAGTAAACATTTTAAACCAGTAACTCAGTTTTTGAAAGAATTTATAAAATAAAAATAGATAATTTTTTAAAAATTAAACATGTCTGGCTAGTCACTCAATAGAAACTGTCATGTGACCAACGTATTTAGGAGAGTACTTTCAAAAAACAAAGGGCCTTTTGGCTAAGATCAAAGTGTAGTATCTGTTCTTCGAAACTGCCATGGCCTCAAAGTTCAGAGAACCACGGCCCTTCGGGGTTCCTTATGACATGCTCGGGTATCGTCCTGGGAGAAGTTGCACAGGATATCTTGGCCAGCTGGTTGGGATGCGATCACCATTAGCATATTCAGGATTCATCCTGAGAAGCTTTTGGGATCTCCCCCCTTTATCCCGGTCCTCGTGGCATTTGTCTCAGTGACAGGGATTTGGGATTCTCCCCCCTTTAGTCGCTAGTCACAGGGACATGGGATCCCCCCCCCCTACTGAATTCGGCTAAATGACTCAGCAAGGGTCGATGTGCCGTTAAACAAAACAATCAATCAAAAAACTATTTCTGGTAAGTAGTAAATGTTTAAATCTTCTGCCCTCTAGCTCCATTGATGTGGCTAGTACGTGTGATACAAGAAACCTATGTTGACGGTTTCTAATTAAATGCTTAAAAGATTAAAATCAAGGTTAATATAAACATTATTTATTTTTTAAATTTAAATATTTCAAAATAAAGGAAGGACGGAGGGGGGTTTTTAGTCTTGGGTTTGTTTAATTTCTGTTCAGTAATTCATGAAGGTAAATTAGGGATCGATTAATTAATAAAGAATCCTAATTAATAAATCCAGAAATGAGTGATTGAGTATTAATTGTATATTTTTGGATCTTAGATTGGGTAATATTCCCTTTTTTTGCATACCCTCACGAAAAAGAAAGAAATAATGAAATAAAAAACTGAAGTAAACATTTTTAAAGCAGCAACTTGGACTTTTAAAAAAGAAATGTAGGCATAATGTAGGGAAGTTTCACACCCTTGTTCATTCGATGTTAAAAAACGGCACACAAATAAAAACAATTTAACAATTTAATCTATTCAAAGCAATAACAATATAATTTATGTATTTACTTCTGTTTTTCTTTCATGAATTCTCTTATTTCTTTTTATTTGTCTGCCGTTTACTTAAGTTTTTTGAATATTCGACTTTCTAACCATTTTTTTGTATGTAAAAAAGGTTTTTGATGTAAATAAATATTTTGATTACCTTTTTATTTATTTTTCATTTTAAAAAAAGATTGCGTTAAACATTTTTACAAATTTGGATAGAATAACACATGGAATTTATTTATTTTTCAGTAAGATTGCCGACATAGAACGTGACCCATACAGTGTCAGCTCAAATTTGACCTTTTGAGATTTTAAACTCCTAATAGCATTTTCTTTTGTTTAAAAATGTTTGTTGTGAGAAAAAATTATCAGAAAATAAAGGCAACAATTTCAGTAATTTCAATAAAAAGAATTAAGATTCTTAAACTAATGGTTGTATCCATTTCTGAGATATTTCATGAAGTTAAATAAAAGTTGTGGTTGACTGATTCTAAAAATAATATTTCCACAATTTTTCTTAAAAATACCCTTTTCATGAATAAATATATGAATAAGTGCTGAAAATTTAATTGAAATATAAATTTGTATTTTTTGGTCATTCATAAGTCAGCTTAAACATGAGACATGCCACAAAAGTACACTGGCATACATTAGTTTTGGTAAAAGGAAGCTGTAGCAGTATTACTTTAGCTTTGAACGATATTGATATGTAAAAGACAAACAGTTATATTTTCGCAATATTTATCCCAAATCCAGTCAATTATTAATTAACTTGACTAATTTTTTTCAAATCTCTATGAGATAAGGTCAATTCTATTTGTGGAAAATCTTTTTTTCATTTTCAAAACAGTGGCTTGATTCATTTTTACTTAATCAATAATTAATAATCTTGGCATTAAATACTTTCTGAGTCATATCTTTTTCCTTGCACTAAACTTTTCAGGTCCAATCATAAAATTAGTATCAGAAGATTATTCACTGTGGCACTTAAAGCAATCTGATATAAGAGTTATCTGTATACAATACATAGACATGGAGATAATATTTTCAGCTATGCAGTTTAAACTTCTTGAAAAAAAATTTTAAATTTTGGTTGATATTCCCATATTTTCAAAAATTATCAGAGTAATTACTTAAAAATGGCTTCTTGGAAATACCAATGAAATTTGGAGCCCACTTTGACATCATTTTCTGAGCTCTGCTGATAACATTTTCAAAATCTACATATGAAGTTGACCCTGAGAACAAATTTTCAGGGCAGTAGAAGTTCCTGTTGTGGAATGGTTGCAAGTTAGTCCATGTTCTTGGATCCATAGTGACTGAACGAGTAAAGATATTGAGCTAAAATTTTACAGGACTTCATTTCAAACCCAAATGAACATTAGTTAGAGCAAAATCGGAGATGTTCAAGTAGGGCACTTTCCCAAAATTGGTCCACTTGACACGGAATGACCCATATATATATATATATATGATCGGAAACAGAATTTCCTCGGCTTTCCAACGGTGTATCTTTTGGGCTTAAACAGTTAGAGCTCAAAACACGAAGCTATGTATTCAGCATTTTACGAGAA
This sequence comes from Architeuthis dux, assembly GCA_006491835.1. NCBI lineage: Eukaryota > Metazoa > Mollusca > Cephalopoda > Oegopsida > Architeuthidae > Architeuthis > Architeuthis dux. The sequence goes on along the minus strand of VCCN01005041.1, from coordinate 151,122 downwards.
AACTTCAAGTACACAGTCCAAAATCTATGGATTGTAGAATTATTTTTAATTGTGGTATATACATATATTGTTAGAAGGAGAATTCCAATGGTGTATGTTCCCAATATGTATCTGTTGGGATTAAAAAGTCACAGCTCGGAATGTGCTGCTAGTTATTTAGCGTTAGAATTTGGTCTGTGGACTTCTCGTAAAAGGCTAAATACTTAGCTTCGTGTTTTGGGCTGTAACTTTTTAAGCCCAACAGATAAAAATTGGGAACAAGCACCGTTGGGAAGCTGATAAAATTCTCTGTCTAACGATATATATATTATACTTTAATCAAAAATAATTCTACAATCCATAGACTTTGTACTGTGTACTTGAAGTTTTCTTTGTAAAATGCTGAATACTTAGCTGTAACGTTTTAAGCCCAATACATACAAATTGACAAGATACACCATGGAAAGCTGAGGAAATCCTCTTTCCAACGATATATCTATATATGTATATATCTCCTTCATGAATTAAATCCACAATTTTGCCTATACAGTATATTTGAAATTTCCTTGTAAAATCCTGAAATACCTATAAATTATTTTATGGTAAAATAAAGTGAATTTTTAATTCCTCATGTCTGAAACATGATTTAGCCTTTTAAAGTACTCAGATATGTCAACTGGGAGATGAGATATGAAATTCTGTTTGTTTTTGTGTGTGTGTGTGCTGATGTTTTATGCAAATGAGGTAGTTCTCCCCCTGCTGCCTCCCGGACTATAAAAGTTGCTAATTAAAATACAAATACAATCGTTAATTACCAAAGTAGTATTAAAGTTTGTTTCTCCTATAAAATATTTTAACTGAACAGAAACGAAAAAACTCTTTTGTTGGTTAAATTTCAAAATGTAAACAATTTTTCTAATTATTTTTTAATGAATAATGAAATGTCTTGTTTTTGATGAATTAAATTATTGAAAAGTAACAATGCAAATCTATAAATTCTATTCCATTTATTGTATCAAGAACAGCAGGCTATCAATTTTATTTACTAACTGAACATATGTGAAATAGTTTGTGTTTCTATGAATTCAACATGAGTTGTTATAATTTTATTATTGCAAATAATGCATGAGTTTAGAAATTCTATAATAATACCTCTTCTTTATTTACAGATATGGCCATAAACTATCGATTTTATGTTGAAGATGAGAATGAAGTATATACCCATATTTGACAGTTGCTGGACTATGCATTTCACATTTCTGAACATATTTGCGTATACACACATTTAAGAGATATACTCTTGTGCATATCATCATTTTCATTGGCTTTAATTTTGAGAATAAAAATGCCAAGACTGCTGAAGAGAAAACCAACTGCAGATTGCATTGTCACATTAAAAATTTAAATAATGACATAAAAACCTTTTCACTGAATTCATATTTAGATGTTCACATGCAGACACACACTGGAGAGAAACCTTTTTGAGCAGAGTGTGTAGATCAGCCTATTCAAAAAGTTCTGATTTGGACAAAATCATGCAAACACCCACTGAAGGGACACCTTACTCATGTGAAGTGTGTGAAAATACTGATTCACAGAGTTCAGATTTGAAGAGACACATGCAAACACACACTGGAGAGAAACCCTTCTCTTGCCATGTGTGTGGGTCTGCATTTTCAAAGAATTCAGTTTTGAAGATACACATGCGAACACACACTGGAGAGAAACCCTTCTCCTGTCAAGTGTGTGGATCAACATTTTCAGACGCTTCGGCTTTGAAGAGACACATGCGAACACACACCGGAGAGAAACCCTTCTCATGTCAAGTGTGTGGTGCAGCATTTTCACGGAATGAGAATTTGGAGAGACACATGCGAACACACACTGGAGAGAAACCCTTCTCTTGTCAAGTGTGTGGGTCTGCATTTTCTCAGAGTTCCACTTTGAAGATCCACATGCAAACACACACTGGAGAGAAACCTTTCTCCTGTCAAGTATGTGGATCAACATTTTCAAAGAATTCTGTTTTGAAGACACACATGCGAACACACACTGGAGAGAAACCCTTCTCCTGTCAAGTATGTGGATCAACATTTTCAAATAATTCAGTTTTGAAGAGACACATTCGAACACACACAGTGGAGAAACCTTTCTCTTGTCAAGTGTGTGGCTCAGCGTTTTCACAGAGTTCCGATTTGAAAAATCACATGCGAACACACACTGGGGAGAAACCCTTTTCTTGTCAAGTTTGTGGATCAGCATTTTCAGTCCGTTCAACTTTGAAGAATCACATTCGAACACACACTGGAGAGAAACCCTTTTCTTGTCAAGTTTGTGGATCAGCATTTTCACAGAGTTCAGGTTTGAAAAAACACATGCGAACACACACTGGAGAGAAACAAAATTAGAAAAGTTTCAATTAAATACACTGAGGGGACACCATGTTCTTCTAAAATGTGTTGTTTAGCGTTTCCACTCTAATACACATGCAAATATGCAATAAAGCACAACCATAATCATGCAAATTATATGGGTTCATTTTTTTCACAGGATTCATACATACAAACACACAATCATCTGTGTGAATTCATATTTTCAAGATGTCTGTGCTTAAATACACAGCTGAACACACACTCGAGAGAATGCACTTTAATGTCAATAGGAAAGAACTTATGTAAATTTTCCATTGCAATTATTTTGACTGGTTTTCTTTCATCCAGTAACAAGAAAAGTAAGAATGTTGAATAATGATATGATGAAAACATTTCTGCTCGGATGTTTTTCATAGCTTGTTTCTTGATTAATTTAAAGCATCTAATTTAGTCCAAGATGCATTATTCTAGTTAATTCCCCTTATTTACTATTTGAATGAGTCACAGACTAGCATCTTGAATAATGAGATGTCCCTTTCCTCTGCTGTGGATACAAGGCTTTATAAAGTCATTCAAGGTTTATGTTATGCTTTCTTCAAATAAACATTCAAAAATGTTCTTCCTTTTCACAGAAATATATGGCCCAATGTGTATGAATGCATATTGCTAAGAAACCATATTCTTGTGACATGTTAATATTCCTTCATGGTTCCATACACACTCTGAAATGGAACCAGATTCTACAGTTAATTGTTTTTGCGGTTAAAGTCTGAAGATAATGTAACAATATTCACTTGCTCGCGATTATATAAACGATGAAACAACAAAAACTGAGTTGAATTTACGGTGTCAACGGACATTCTTTTTATTTTTTTTGGTTTCACCAAAATCTTCACTAGAATTGTTCTTTCATTATTTATGTGCCATTTGTAACATTGCAGATGTGAAAATTAGAAAATCACTCATAAGACTGTGAATCATTCGCTTTGTTTAGTTGACAGAAATACTGAAAGCTATGGAATCGTCAAATCTTTATGGAAGATCCTTGTTTTGATTGAATTAAAACTATTGATTTTTGTGTAAAACGAATAAAGTCTGTAAACAATCTCTCTATATTAACACTGTGATGTCATATACGGTATCAACTGAAAATATGCGACATTCACTTGAACAAAATTCGAGGTCTGGATTCTAGATTTGGTCCAATGAATTCATATCAATAGAAGGGTCCATAGTTTCAAATGGTGGGTAGTAGAACTTTTACCACTGAGTTGAAGAGTGCAGTGTCACAGACAGAAACAAAAAGATCACACTGTTTATTATATAAGTAGCATGAGTTGGTATCAGAGCATCTATACTATAATGCATCCAGATCAATTTATTTTTCATATTACACGTTCACCTTGATTAGTGTGGTTAATTCATTCCAAAATTGTCCATACTATTCAAAACCACACTGTTCAAGGGTTTATTTTAATTCATTGTGTTTTTGTTTGAACCCTCACTTTTTTGAGTTTCTCAATAATAGAAAAATCATTTTGATATTATGGACACAAATGACAAACTGTCAAGTTTTACTAAATCTAAGTGTAATTAGCTAAGACCAGGTAGGAAGATTGTGTTACATCAATCTTTCAAGTAGGAAGAATCTGTTAACAAAAAATTGGTATTGGAAATCCTGACTTTTTACCATTCTCAACCACCACATTTTGCCAATTAGTTGTCTGTTTATTCTAAATATACTTTCAACTACTGTTAAAAACTAGCATTACATATAAATTGTTGCATAATCCTCTTAATAAAGGCATCAAACATTTGTTTACACAAGGAACTAATTATTGTTCAACACCACTTAGTAATTCCCTTTCTTTTTCATCAGGTGAAATATTTTCTGCACAGTGATTTGGTGGTATTTTTAATGGTGCTTTCTTTTGGTGCCATTCTTTTCAACTTCAACATTTTATTCATGAATTGAATGGACAGTACAGAAATCTTTTAGAATGACCAAATTTGAACAATTGCATTTTGTCTACTTTTGTCTTTCTCATTACAATCTGAATTATTAAAAAATACAAAAGGTTAAATATCAATCCATTATCTTTTAAAGTTTATTCAAATCCACTTTATTCTTTTACTTACTCTTTTGGAACTAAGCAAAAGCTATTTTGTTATTACTTATCTCTCTTTTATCCTGCTTGTATTTTGTCAGAACAGGATTTCTTTGAAAGTGGAATGAACGATCAATAAAACAATATGAATATTTTTGGTATTGAATAGATTTATAGTTTTTCTCATTTATTCAGAATGTATAATAGGATTTAGTTTTAGGTGGAGGTGATAAATAGTTCTGCTCTGTTTCAGTATTTTAAGTCATTCTGTAATGATATTTGAATGTTTATATTGATATGGAAACAATTGAGAAAAATTGTAATTTTATGTTTACAATTTTCTTTAATGATACCTCTTCTCCTTTTACTGATATCAATTGTGGTGTAAAACATACAAAACTATTTTCTAAAAAAGTGTAATCAATGTATTGTTAAATATTCTTGTGAAATATGCTGATTTGCATTTTAGAGTGTTTATAAAAAACATTGGTAAGAACACAAACTATATTCATGCAGTGTGTTTTTTAAAACATGCAAATAGACATTGGTGAGATAGAATTTCCTTGTAAATTGTATGACTGCATTTTTAGAGTTCACATTTTATAACCTGAAATTTGGTACACTTATAACCAAAGGCATTCTGAAAGAATTTAGATATTGAACCATCATGAATCTTCAATCTATGTCACTCATGGCTGCCAGTGACAACCGTTTTCAGATAAATTTTCTCATCAGTGATGGATATAATATGATATTGAGGACATAATTAGTTGAATTTTTTTACCATTGTTCTTGGGAATTGCCATTTGAATAATACCTGAAAGTCATTGAAAATTCAAGATGGCAGCCATGGCTGGTATGAAAATTATAATTGCAATAAATGTGCATAGAGTAGTTTGATATGGATTATCTCAGTGTGAAATCATACATTTTTTTATGATGCAGAATTCGAATTTGGAACTTTAGAATTTCCCAGAAGAAGCTTTTTTGCACTTCGCCTAACACACCCCTTCTTACATTTGAAGGAGACAATTTCATAGCTGGACTGGCTTGCATCTGGTAGGCATATCCAGAAGTGTTCTTAGTACCCCTCTGGTGTCTTTAACCAGCCACATCTACACTGTGAAGGTAGTTCTGGTGTCGACACTAGCATCTGACTCCACACATGATCTCCTTGGCAGAGGCTCTATCCTTTTCAACACAAGCTAAAAAACACTGATGACATAGGCATAAATGCTGCCAGTTATTCTAACTTAAATGCACATATGCTAATTTTCCAGGCTTTCCAACTTTGAAACAAGCAACAAAGTCTAGGGAATAATTCTAACATCTGGGCCATTCGCGCTAACTTCACTACTATTTATTAGAAAGAAATGTAGTTGCTTGAATAGGTTTTGGCTGTGAACCATCAGAACATATAAAAGGAAAGGCTATCCACACAAAGTTAGTGTGAATGGCCTGGATGTGAGAATTATTCCCTAGACTTTGTTTCTCGTTTCAGAGTCGGTATGCATAAATGCTGGCAGGTTTTCTAAGTCAACAGTTTTTCAGCTTGCATTTGAAAGCACTATACCTGTGTTTCCCTGTGGTAAAAAACAAACAAATTGCTTATTTTCTGAGAAAAGTGTAGAATTTTGAGCTAGCAGAGAAGGGGATACTTGAAAGATGGGATGAGGGCCAAGGCATTGAAGCAGCCGTGGTTTAGAACAAAGCTCTGTACCATCATAAATGCAGGCTGAAGAGTGCAAAAGCGAGCACTGGGAACAGGCGGTGAATGTCCTGACTCAGACCAAATACAGGTGCACAAGTTCCCAAGTAGAACTTCTAAAGACACCTGCTGCTTCTGCAGATAGCCTGTTGGCCATGATGGCCTTTACGATGCTGCAACATTTCAATTTGACAAACTCTTCTTCAAGGCACAACTACTACAGCAATTTAATGCAGGGGAAGTTGTAGTTGTGAGAGAACGTAGATGGTTTCTCTATCTTTCTATAGCTGTCAAAAGTAAGAGTAGACCTGTCATGGCGAACGGTGGCCGCAGTAGCCAGTAGTGAAAATAGCTGTTCTCACTGTATGAGAAAGGCAATAATCGGCTATATTGGTTTTATGGAGGAAATACAAACAAAGAAGCCATCATGTAAACATGGATAAGGAATTTAACAAAGGCATCAGATAGAAATGAAATGTTGCATTTAATAAACAAAATCATAAGAGTAAAATTGACGTACATGGTTGTCAAAATAAAGGTGATAAATGTATAAAAAGATTTTGAGAGGTTTGTGATGTAGAATGAAGAGTGAATGTAAATAGTAGTTTCTGTCGTTAGCTGGTTGTTATTTACCGAAATGTATTCATCTGTGATAAGAGGTTATAAGTGAACCGAAGTTGAGACCAAGAAATTGGCTATGCAAAAAGAATGCATAAGACAGAAGGGAAAAAGATACCGGTATGGAGGAAGGACAGTTTCTAACCAGGAAGAAATTTTAAGGACTCTTACCGCTAGCCTGTGTTAGTAGAAACTAAAAGTAATTGATGGTCATCATATATCTCGAATGGCCTATATTTGAGGCGTTTATTCCTAGTCTGGGCGAAAAGGAAAAAGAACAATGACCAAGATTGAAATAAAGAAATATTGGCATTTGATGAAATGTCCATATTTAAAAAGTAGAGATGTAAAAACACTTAGTGAGCCCTAGGCGACCATGATACTAAGTTTTAACGTTCCAGGAAGAGGTAGGCACGGGCGAGTGAAGCACTGAGTCCTAGGCGGGAACAGGCTGAAAAGGCGCCGAGGATAGTAAAAAGGGGTTTATATAGTCGTGCTGATGTCACGAAAAAAGGAAGCTAATTCTAAGTTTTGCATTTCATATGGTTCAGAGCTGGCCCCGTCGTGATGATAAAGCCAGCTTGATATTTCTAGCCCTATTTTTAAGAAGGTGACAGCTACAGCAATAACAATGATAATGTAGTAATCTCTAACAGTAAGCTAATGTAGTAATAGTACTGAGTAGCCTTAAGGGTCAGTACTGCCGATAGTAAGCTAGCATGCTGATGAGACTAGAGAAAGAAAGAGGGTAATGTTAACGATGTGCATAAGATATCTTTCTTCCTCTGCCTGTTCCTGCAGTAGTAAACGGGATTAAATACATGTATGATCCAAAGATGCAGTTTGCACATGGAAAAATGCATTGTCAATAAAGAATACAATAATAAAATAATAAAAAGTATATTTATTACAGAAGATATAACAAAAAAGGTAGTTCTTAGCTGACGAGAAGAAAAAGGAAGAATGCATTCAATGGGGTCGTATACTACTTAGTGAAGTGTCTGTCCGTAGTTTGTTGAAGATGTTAAGGAAAAGAGTGTGTGTGTATGAATGTGTACGTACATAATCAGAGGTGAGAGGCGCGTCTCTGTGGAACCGTCATGGATTTGCCAGACGACAAATCTTGACTGAACAAAAATGAAGATTAGCTGGTCTTTTTATAGTGAGTGGTGAATGTGTGGCTGATCGAAATATCGGCCGGTGAACTGGGTATCGTCAAAAGTTCCAAGATGGAATGTAAGGTGACAATATACGGTTTTTTTCATGTTACGAAAAGTTGGTTATCTAAAAGCACCAACAGACAAAATAACTTTATTTCTCGGAATAAAAATCTGGGTGACCGGAGTGTGTAAGTTCAAAACATACGCTACATTCCACACAGCATATTGCCTTCAAATGTTCTGAGTGGCCCAATGTGACTCCTAATGTTTTTCGTGGTGGGTGGTCGATTTATAATGTCAATCCATGCTAAATTGGACACATTTTGTGTGCCCGATCTTTTGTTCATTTTCTGTTAAGCGGTATTTTTTCGATATCACAAATATCACTTTTTAAAAACAAATTAATTTAAACACTATCTGATTTCCATCAAGAAGAGTGGGTAATTTTGTTCATAGAGAGGGGCTGAGTGTAAGAGGAAGAATGACTTTATTTATTTTCTGTTAAGAGTACATATTACATGGATCCCGGAAAAGTGCCCATCAGGAAAAGTACCCATCGGGAAAGTACCCATAAAAAAAGTGCGCAACGGAAAAGTGCCCATCACAGGGTGGAAAAGTGCCCATCACGAATTTATCAAGTGAGGAAAAGGGCCCATCAAAACATAACTTAATTGATGAATATTTATGTTTTTTACACGAACATTTTGTAAGGTAGAATTTTGGCGCAACTTATAATTTAATTAATGTAAAAAAATATTCATTAATTAAAAATAAAGGAAATAAGAGAAGTCATGAAAGAAATAAGAGAATCCATGAAAGAAAAACAATGGGGTATAGATACATTATAATATTGTTTGTTAAATTTTTATTCCACACTCTCAGAATTCCAATCAGGTCCACCTTGGCTAACTTGTGCCAAGAATAAAACCCGATATAAGTTGTGCCAAAACCTTATAAAATGTTCGTGTAAAAAACACAAATATTCATTAAGTTATGTTTTGATGGGCACTTTTCCTCTCTTGATAAATTCGTGATGGGCACTTTTCCTCCCTGTGATGGATACTTTTCCGATGGGTACTTTTCCTGAAGGGCACTTTTCCGGATACCATATTACAGGTACATTTTCTGATATCGTGAAAAAACCCTCTGAAAGTCACAAATATCACTTTTTAAAAACAAATTAAATTAAACACTACCTGATTCCCATATCTATCTATCTATCTATTTATCTATCAATTCTTTTTTGACAGCAATTTTTCTTGCCCGTCAGGGTAAGTATTTAATCTAGTATAGATGAGTTGGTAACCAAACATTTCAGCCGCGGACGTTTCGCAATTTTTCTATCCCAGACCGGCCTCGTTTTGTTTTTAAAGGCGAAAATTATTAACTAGATAGGATTTAAATGAAATAGAATAAAAATATATAAGTTTAATCCAATTTATGAAATGTGTCAGTTTAAAGAAATTCTTTTTTAAAGGATTTACGAGGTGGGTTCTACAAGGTAAATATAATGCTAAAGTGGGCACATACTTTCCCTCATTTTTATGGAAGTACGGTTACCTTGCGAATTAAGATATTTGATTTAATCAAATTCTGACAAACGTGGAGATTATTATTTTTTAAATATGGAATTTTTCTTTCATGAATTCTCCTATTTCTTTTTTTTATACGTCATTTTTAACATCTGGTGTGCGAGGGTGTGGAGTGTGAAAATTTCGCACCCGCGCACACCCAATGTTAAACATGGCGCACAATAAAATCGGACGAAAGGGAAAATAATGAATGTAAAACGTACTTCCGCCCGTACTTCCTTAAGCAGAAAGTGTGTGCCGAGTTTAGCATTACAATTACTCCCCCCTTAAAATATTTTTTTTAAAATATTTTCTCAAAACGGATAAATTTCGCGAGGTAAAAGAAGGTATTATGGACTGAAAGGAAAGTCCAAAAGATTACTTGCGAAAGTATTTTTTGATTTTTTTATCAAATATTCGACTCAGTAAGATCCTAAAATAATTAAATTAAAAAAAGCTTAAATAACAGTCGCAGTTTCGTACGTGAGATGCGAATGTCTTAAGATTACTTGAGAAAATAAACAAAAAATAGCTATAAAAAGTTGAAAAAAAGATTTATAAAACACTAAAAACAAACATGAATTAACTTATTATTATTGTAAATTGCATTAGACTTTTATATTTTAATTCTATTTCATTTTAGATCACATCTAGTTAGTAATTTTCGCCTTTAAAAACAAAACGCGCTTGAAACGTCCGTGGTAGAAAATGTGCGACCGAAACGTCCGCGGCCGAACTGTCCAGACCGAAATGTCCTAGATTCTGATGAGATGTGTACAATAATGATGGTGATGATGATGGTGATGATCCGTATCTCGCTGCTCGTCAATCCAGGTTGCCATTTTGGCCATTTTATAGCCAGATTAAACAAGTTTGGCCATTTTCTTTTCTTTTTGGTTTGGTCATATTTAATATTTGGCTATTTTTCTCCATTTTTTTCATTTTATTTAAAAAAATAGAAAACAGAATTTTTAGCAAGCAATTTTTTGTGATCTCCATCCATGACACCTTCGTTTCCTCGGGAAAATTTTTTTTCTCAAACTGACTAATGTCACTTTGAAAAAAGAACATTTTTAAAGGTTACAGAGGGGTGTTCTATTTACAATGTAATTGTAATGCTATACTGGACCCTTACTTTCTGCCATCCGTACGGAACACAGAAGTTAACTTTGTTGCAGTAGTATTTTTAATAAATTCTCATTTTTGGTGTGAACTGCAGTATTGTAATATTTTACTAACAATTTTAGCATATGGCCATTTCTGGCCATTTTCCGCGGTGTTTTTGGCCAGAAACATCTCCAACTATCTGGCAACCCTGTTTCAATCAGTGAGGAGGTACGAAAGTTCACTCCAGCAAGAAGACGCAAGACAAAGAAGGACCCCCATCACCAATGATCGCAGTAAATCCTAATCCATCCCATCTTTTTCAAATACAGAAACCACCAAAGTTTACACATTCGATCATCTTGTAAGTTTTTGAAGCTTTATTTTACTAATTAACTTGAACAAATCGTAACAAACTCAGTCCTTTCGATGATCGCTTCATATTCGATTGCGTTACCTCTGTCCCATAATAGTTGTTACATTCGCATATAAAAATGTATATATAAATGTAACAAGAATTATGGGACAGGGTATTTTATACATTCATTCAGCCACTTTCATTGTTTATCGTTAATCCATGTTGAATAATTGAATAACATTTGTTTGCGATCGTTTAATAATTCGGTCGGTAAGTTTTCTATTTATTTTCTTCTTATTGTCTTTAACTGTTTTTAGGTGTTGACATGAAAAATCGGGTTTCGTCTTTTTTAGCATCAGAAACAAATTTCTGATTTACCTCCCTTGCTTTTTGTTTTTTTACCCGTTCTCATTTTATAATCATGCGGGTTTTTTCCATTACTAAAAATAATTCTGTTCGAACGATTTTCCCCAAATATTTAATTCAAAATAAAACTTGTGTCTCTTTTATCTGTTTTATTTCTACACAAACACAATAATTAAAAAAAAACAAAAACTTATGACCAATAAGACTTAGAATTTATAATACAAAAATAAATAAAATAAAAAGGTATTTTATTGAATATAAAACAAAAGAAATCGTTTGAATGGTATTATTAATTGCAGAAATAAAAATTAGTTTTCTATTTATTTTCTTATTGTGTTCAATGATTTTTAGGTGTGGATATGAAAGATCCTGTCCTTTTGGGGAAAGCATGACAATAATACGAAGATAAATATGAAAGAATCATTCTTTTTAAAAAAACTTTTTTATTTATTGGCAATCTTTGGTTTGACGGGTCTAAAATACGGTAGCATAAGACTGGCTTTAAAAATAGCTAAAATTGGCTGGATTTAATTTCCAATTAACTGTATTGCTGAAAATGTTATGTTCAATATGCTCCAAAAGGTCATACAAAGGCTCCCTTAAGTATGGTTAATGGTTATACAATGTGTTGATAATATATTATGGTAGTTCTATACAATGTATTCTTCTGATCTTAAGGCATTGATTTGTTTTTGCTGTAGGATACCGTTCTTTGTATGAGTTTTTGGAGTATGTATATGACATTTCTAGCTATACAGTTACATAAATCTAGCCATTTATAAAACCAGTTTTTGACAGATCTAGCCATTTTAAAGCCAGTTTCATGCCACCGTGTTTTAGATCCATCAAACCAAAGATTACCTCATTTACTTACCTTTCATAGATGGATTTGTAATAAGAAAGACAAACAATGGAGAAAGTAGACAATATAATAATTTTTGAGATTGATACCTGTGACCTAAAATTCATTTAAATTACATATAAAAGTGAATTAAATTCTCATAAATGTTGTACCATTAGAAAAGGAATTGGAAAAAATTCTGTTAAATAAATTATTTTTGTCCAGTATATAGAAATGGAGATATAAAATAACAAAGTACTCTCACAGACCTTTGACAACAAAGCCACATTTGTTGATAAAAACATCAGAAACTTTTAAACTATCAATTTTGTCATAATAATCTTTGTTTAGGCATCTCTTGACCCACTTACGGAAAATTGACACCTCGATAAAATAAATGTCAAAATCATATAAAACTTAATTTTATTGTCGAAAGATGTTAGTGTCATTAGTAAGTTGAAAGATTGGTAAAATATATGAGATAAAGATTATTTGTGTACACCTTATAGAACCGGAGATATTGTTGAATAAATATAGCTTAAATATCGTGCAGAATGTAAACAAAACTGATTCAGTAATAATAAAGAGTAGATTTTCTTCCCTTTTTAACGAGCAAAAAACACCTCGATTTTTAAAAATTACAACACATCAACTACTTATTGGATTTTAATAAAACTTTCAATACTTATCTAATAAAGGATGATTTTTTAAAAATGAGTTTGTATTCCAAATTTTGGGAAAAAATATTTTTTAATTGTGATTTAAAAAGACTCCTCTTAAAACATTTGACGATTTGTTTTATGTATTATGTGAGGATCAGGCTGACTTTTTTACATCATAAAGTCAAGACTATGAAAATATAAATTCTGCTTCTGTTTTTGAAAAAGCTAGATGGCACATTTCCGTAAAAAAAAGTTTTGTAAAATACTGAGAAAAAATATTGCTCTAATTGCCAATATTTTTCATTCATTTGGTAAAATATAATTTATTGCTATTTTCTGTAAAAAGAGAATTAATATTAGCATTAAAATCTTTTTAGAGAGAATTTTAAAAAATCAATGATTTTTGAAAATTCAAATTTTTACTCTGTGTGTGAGGCAGATGTGCTAACCATTACACTACCTGAGTGGGAAAATATGTTTTTAAAAGTGTGTGGACATACTTAGCTGTTGTGGCCTGTTTTTTCATTTTCAAAACAATAATGGCTTTACTCATTTTTACTTAATAATTTTTAAGGCCCACTTATAAAATTATCAGAAAATTATTCATTGCAGCATTCAAACCAGTGTTAACTCAATTATAGTCCCTCATATATAAACATATTTGTTGTAGATGAATGCAATCAATAAAACTTGATTAATAAGTGATTTTTACTCCAGCCGCAGAAAAATATATTTTAGACATTAGATGAAAAATCTTATATAAAAGTTATCTGTATACACTATATAGACCTGGAGATAAAACTTTCATCTTTGCTATTTAAACTTATTAGAAACATTTTTTAAAATTTGTTTGAAATTGTTGAAATTAAAATAATTATTAGATTTCAATAAAACCTTCAGTACTTATATCCCTAGGGATTCATTCTTTTTATGAAAATATTAAGCTAGAACACAATTTAGAGAAACCTACTTTAATGTGAATATGCCCACACCTTTAATGTTATGTAATCAATTAGAGATTTCTAGTGGAAATATTTATACGTCTTTTCAAAGATAAATTGCAAGTTAAAATGCAATTGTTAATCACCAAAGTAGTATTAAAGTTTTGTTTCTCCTACAAAATATTTGAAGTTTGTAGAACAAAAAGGAAAATGTTTTGTTGGTTAATTTAAAAATGTAAAGAAATTTTCTCATGATTTTGTAATGAATAATGAAATGTCTTGATTTGATGAATAAAATTGAAAAGTAAAAATGCAAATCTCTAAATTATATTCCATTTGATAATTGTTGTTTCAAGAACAGCATGATATCAATTTTATTTAGTAACTGAACATAAGATGTGAGATATATTGAGTTCATAGAAACACAAAATGAGTTGTTATAATTTTATTATTGCAAATAATGCATGAGTTTAGTATTTTCTTTAATAATACCTCTTCTTTATTTACAGATATTGCCATGAACTGTAATCATCGATTCTATGTTGAAGATGGAAATGAAGAAAAACACTATTTTTTTAACTAGCATATACACATATTTGACAGTTGCTGGACTATGCATTTCACATTTGTGAACATATTTGCATACACACACATTTAAGAGAAATGCTACTCTTGTGCAGTGTGCAGATCGTCTTTTTATTGGCTTCAATTTTGAGAATAAAAATGCCAAGAGAAACTGAAGAGAAAACCAATTCATCTCAAGTGTGCAGATCAGCATTTTAATAGTAGAACTTTAAATAACCACATGCAAACAATAAAAAAAACATTGTTGCAAAGGCTGTAGATCAGCCGTTTCACTGAATTCACATTTGAAAGTACAAACACAATGGAGAGAAACCCCTTTGAGTAGTGTGTATCAGCCTATTTACAAAGTTCTGATTTGGGCAAAAAACATGCAAACATCCATTAAAGGGAAACCTTACTCTTGTCAAGTGTGTGGATCTACATTTTCATGGAGTTCACTTTTGAAGAGCCACATACGAACACACACTGGTGAGAAACCCTTCTCTTGTCAAGTGTGTGGAGCAGAATTTTCACAGAGTTCAATTTTGATGAACCACATGCGAACACACACTGGAGAGAAACCTTTCTCTTGCCAAGTGTGTGGATCAGCATTTTCAGTCAGTTCCACTTTGAAGAGACACATGCGAACACACACTGGAGAGAAACCCTTCTCTTGTCAAGTGTGTGGGTCAGCATTTTCAGAGAATTCCGCTTTGAAGAGCCACATGCAAACACACACTGGAGAGAAGCCCTTCTCTTGTCAAGTGTGTGGATCTGCATTTTCATGGAGTTCACATTTGAACAGCCACGTGCGAACACACACTGGAGAGAAACCCTTCTCTTGTCAAGTGTGTGGTTCTGCATTTTCACGGAGTTCAGATTTGAAGAAACACATGCGAACACATACTGGAGAGAAACCTTTCTCTTGTCAAGTGTGTGGATCTGCATTTTCAGATAATGTGAATTTGAAGAGACACATACGAACACATACTGGAGAGAAACCCTATTCTTGTCAAGTGTGTGGATCAGCATTTTCACAGAGTTCAACTTTGAATGAACATATGCGAACACACACTGGAGAGAAACCTTTTTCTTGTCAAGTTTGTGGAGCAGCATTTTCACAGAATTCCCATTTGAAGAGACACATGCGAAAACACACTGGAGAGAAATCCTTTTCTTGTCAAGTGTGTGGATCTGCATTTTCACAGAGTTCCAAATTGAAAGAACACATGCAAACTCACACTGGTGTGAAACAAAATTAGAAAAGTTGCATGTAAATACACTGAGTGGAAACCCTGTTCTTGTAAAATGTGTTGTTTAGTATTCCCACTGTAATTCACATAATTATACATATGCAATAAAGAACAACTGTAATCAGGCAAATTATATGGATTCACTTTTTCACATGATTTATATTTAAAAACTCACAATCATCTTTAAGAAAGTGGTGTTCTTGCTTAAATACACAGATAAACAAACACTCGAGAGAATACAATATTTTTCTTCTAATCAAAAGAAAAAAATATGTACTTTAATGTCAACAGGAAAGGACTATTTTAAATTATGTAAATTTTCCCATGTGATTATTTTGACAGGTTTTTCATCTAGTAACAATGTTGAATAAAGATAATGATATGAAAACGTTTCTGCTTGGATGATTTTGATAAATATTTTCTTGATTAATTTGCAGTGACTAATTTAGCAGTTCTGGAAGCAAAATGCATTATTCTACTTAATTCCCTGTATTTACTATTTGAATGAGTCTGGCACCTTGATTAATGAGATGTCCCTTTCCTCTGCTGTGGATACAAGGCACAGTTCTTGGTACAGCCCTTATAAAGTCATTCAAGGTTTATGTTATGCTTTCTTCAAATAAACATACAAAATATTTTGTTATTGTGATCAAAGATGTTCTTCCTTTTCACAGAAATATATGGCAGAATGTGTATGAATGCACATTGCAGAGAAACCATATTCTTGTGACATGTTAATATTCCTTTTTTGTGCATTATATGTACACACATATGCACACACACACTGGAAAGGAACCAAATTCTACATTTGATCCTTATTTTCTTCTATTATATAAAAACAAGTTAATTGTTTTTTGAAATTTAAAAAACAGCGGTTAAAGTCTGAAGATAACGCAACAACATTCCCTCATTCGTTATTATATAAATGATCAAACAACTAAAACTGAGTTGAATTTATGGTGTCAACAGAATTTTTTTTAGTTTTCACCAAAATCTACACTAGAATTTTACTTTCATTAATTCTCTTATTTCTTTTCATGTGCCATTTTTAACATTGAGTGTGCATGGATGGGAGCATGAAAATTAGAAAATCACGTCTGTGAATCATTCACTATGTTTTGTTGACAGAAATACTGAAATACGCCTACAAACACTTGAAAGCTAAATATTTTATTAAATCAATGCTCAGATGTAGGAGATCCTTATTTTGATTAAATTAAAACTATGTATTTTTGTGTAAAAGTCCATAAATAATCTCAATATTAACACCCTGATGCAACATGTGACGATATATACAGGATCAACTAAAAATATGCGATGTTCACTCGAATCAGTTTTGAGGTCCGGATTCTACATTTGATCCAGTAATTTCTTATAAAATATAGTGAATTCATATCAGTGGAAGGTTCCATGGTTTCAAATGGTGGGTCAGAGGTATTTTTATTAACAAAACGAGAGTCCCGTGTTTCAAACAAACAAAAAGGTCACACAGTTCATTATAAAAGTATATTAGCTAACCCACAGACCATCTATATACTGCATCCTGATCAATTTATTTTTCATATTACAGGTATACCTTGATTAGTGCAGTTAATTTGTTCCAAACTTTTCTGTAATGTTCAAAACCACACTGTTCAAGGTCTTATTTTAATTTAATGTTTTTTTTCAGGTTATACTTTGTTACATTAATATTTACTGCAATACCATAACCGTACTACATCAAAACACATACTAATCAAGACCGCACTATTCAAGGTATTGCCATATTCATTAATATAGCAGTTTGATATCAGATTATCAATAATAGGAGATCCAACGCGAATCGAACTTGCTAATCATTGCTATAAAACTTACATCCTGATCCATTTTTTTTCATATGATTTATTAACTTTGTGTTGTTACATTATCTTCGCTGTTTTTCTTTCTTTTTTCGATTGCAACCAGAATCAGACCATCAATAATGGGAGATCCAATCAGAATCGAGCCAACTATCAATAGCCTGCAAGATTAGTTTGCTGATCATTGCTATATGACATATGTCCTGATCCTTTTTTTCTTCATACAATCTACTCATTAATCCCAGTGAAACAATTCACAGATATATTGGGATACCTATGAGATGTTTTTTCTCCAGAAAAACATGCTGAATTCATTTATCTTTATGAGTCCATAGTTTCAAATAGTGGTTAGAAGGTATTTTATGAGCAAAATTCTTACCCTTGAGTGGAAGAGTCCAGTGTTACAGACAGTGAACCAAGAATATCACACTTCATTATTAGAGTAGATAATTTCAGAGTCAAACACAATAATTCTTTTCTTAAAAGCCACAATCAATGTTTTTGTTGCTGTCCAAATAGAAGAAATACCCATGATTCAAGGGAGGTAATTCGTGTAAACCTGGTTCAATGTTTTAGCCAGAGGTGATATCCACTTTATACTTCAAAGTTTTTATGTTTTTCAGCATTTTTGTGAGTTAAGAACATTGATTTATTTGCATTCTCAAGTGAAATTCTACAACATACACAGTAGCTATTGTTTTCATTAGTGCTTTCCTTTTTTAGCCAGTCTTTAAATTCAGATTCCTACAGCCACTCATTTTTAAAGATTGTACATACCATGTTATTCTCTTTTTCTTTGGTGACTCTTCACTCATCCTTGTTAATAAGGGATGCAAACTGCAGTACTTCAAAATTCACCCATGATTAACATTTAAGTTTCGTGTTAATCTGTATGCAACTGTGAGTTGCTTCCCTTGCATCGTGAAGGGACTCGATGAATAACAACGAGTTATTCACCTTTGTATATCTTTGTTACAAGCAACCTCATTTGTTCTTCTGTTTATTGTTATAAAGGGCCCAGCCCTTTTTGTTCCTTTTTAAATCAACCTTTTCAACATAATACACGTGTGCTGTCATCTCCATTCGTACAACCATGAACAAGGGAGAAATGACAGAAACAAGAAGAAAGAACAGTAAGTAATTTCATCTCACTAATTGGAAGTGGCTCTGACGTTTCATAATTCCTAAAAATGTGTGTTTATTTGCCGAGATTTCACTGAAATATTAAAAATGATGTCTATAAACCCTCCTCAACAGTTTAATTGGGATGCAAGTAATTTGCATAAAGTTTTCACGGAATGGCTGGAGGAAGTAAATTTATACTTTGATTTCCAAAAATTTGAGGGTGAAGGAGCTGACCGTAATGCTAAAATTGCTAGTGTTTTAAAGAAGAAAAATAATCTTTTTATGTATCTTCTTGGGCGAAAAGGCCAGCAGATTTATAGAACGTTTCTTATTAAAAATGATGGAAATACTGTCAAGAATGAAGAAAATAAAACACTCGAAATGGTGAAAAGAGCTTTCAGGGAATTTTGTAAACCAAAAATGTCATTAATTGTTGACAGAGTAGATGTCCTCAGAAAGGATCAAGGCACTAGCGAAAGTGGCTGAATAGCTACTTAATTGAAAAGAAATCAAGTGGAACATTGCGAATATACCTAGACCCGAAACCACTAAACACAGTTACCATTGTCAAATCGCGACTTTGGAATCCGTGATTCACAAATTTGCCAATCAGAAATCGATAAAGTTCAGCAAATTGGGCGTGAGAAGCGGATTTGGGTATTGTAAACTAGATGAAGAATCGAAAAAGTTGACAGCTTTCGGAACACCTTATGGAAATTACAGATATAAGAGGTTACCAATGGTTTCAATCGAGAATGATAGAGCAATTTGAAGGGCTAAATGGCGTTGACATTATTCAGGATTACTGTCTGGTGGAATAATTCGGAAAGGCTCAAACAAATCCATGAATGATCACGATCACGATTGCAACTTGAAGGCATACTTGCAGAGAAAAGGGCATCAAGATCAATCTAGACAACTGCAAGTTGTTAACGGGGGAAGTTTCCTATATGGGTCATGTATTGACAAATTCAGGTCTCAGGCCTGACGAAGAGGAGGTGCGTGCAATTGTGGAATATCGGAAACCACATGCTTTCCATTCAGAAATTTGACTACGAGATCATATACAAGACGGGCAAATAAGTGATAATTGCAGATACTTTGTGACGAGCTCCAGTGAAGGATGACACATTTTATTTCCAGTTCAATGATGTGAATCTGCCTGAATTTCTTGCCATCAGTGATCAAACTAGGGACAATTTACTTGATGCTACAAGAAATGATGAGATTTTGCAAGATGTGAGTACCCTAATAAAAAATGATTTCCAACGAATTTCAAGAATATGGAGCTGCGATTGAAGTGCTTCTATAAGTGTATGGACAACGAAAGATGGAGTAATCTTTTACAAAGATCGTGTTCTTACCAGCTTCAATGGCCTGGGATGAGACAGGAATTACAGGAAATGCACATGAATTGTGAGCCATGCAACAACCACTCACGAAGGAATTTCAAAGAAACGATGATTCCCAGACCTGTACCTGAATACCCATTCCAGAATATAGGTCTGGATATCATGACAATTGCGGAAAGGAAATATTTGATTTGTGTTGATTATTTTTCTAACTATGTGTTGGTAGATCAGCCTCTCGGGACAACATCAGTCTGGACAGTCAGACTGCTAAAGAAGCACTTCGTGTGATATGGCATACCAGAGGAAGTTCTCACTGACGGAGGCCTTGAAGTTAACAATGAAATGATGAATAGGCTAGTCTCCAAGTACAAATTCCAATGGAATCCTACGTCACCAAACATGCCAGCTGTAAAACAAGTTGAGGGTATAATGAAAAAGTGCAGTGATGAAGATAGCGACCCACATCTTGCAATTTTGGAATACCTAAACACAAAAATAAATTGCAGAAAGCAAAGGGAAACCAGAAGACATACAATAATCAAACTGCGCACGACTTGGCAGAATTAAGGGTTGGATATCTAGTAATAGTCGAACCATATGCTAGAAACAAATATTGGAGAAAAGCAAACATAGTAGAGAAGTTTGAGTACGCAAATACATGGTCGAATTAGAAAATGGAAAAAGACTTGTGAGAAACAGGAAACATCTGAAACTAAGATCAAGACCAGATGAAAGAAACAGTGAACGGGGGACCATCCAGGATGATAATAATAATGACAGACGTTCATATAGCAGAGAGAATACCCAAAGGAACCATCCACCTGGGATGAAAGAAAGGTAAAGAAGAACCATGGAGCCGGACAAACCACCCAAAATGTTGATGACTGGTGTTATGATTAAGCCAATATAATTTCTGACAAACAAAGAACTTTGATTGGAATTAAAATTAAAACTTATGTGGCAAACAAAAGACTTTATTAGAATTAAGAATTTAAATTTGAATTCTTGTTGGTATGCGAGATGTTAATCTGTATGCAACTATGAGTTGCTTCCATTGCATCGTGGAGGGACTTGATGAATAACAACGAGTTATTCCCCTTTGTGTATCTTTGTTACAAACGGTCTCGTTTGTCCTTTTGTCTATTCTTTGTTATAAGGGGCCCAGCCACTTTTGTTCCTTTTTAAATAAATCTTTGCAACATGATACACACGTGTCTGGGATCTCCGTTCATACAACCAATTAACACTTAAGTTTCCACAAATAAATTCTTCAAAATTAATGCTTAATGAGTTCACACATGACTAACAACGTAACAGTAAAATTACAAAGACCAAACAACTGCAACGTACAACTAACTTGCAGTGCTGCCAAAGTTGGCACGTTTGTGCACGTTTGGTACTATTTACTGCCACATTGATGTGACAGAAAAATTTGAGATTCAATTAATAAAAGATTTGTGAAACTGAAATGTATGGACAAACTTAGATTTCATTCAATTCTTATTTAAAAAAACCCCCAGAAACGCAGACTGTTATCGAAAAACCCAGATCTGTGTTTAAAAACCCAGCACTGGCAACCTTGCCATGAAGCAATCGTTAGCAAGCTAGTTTTGCACACCCTTACTACTAAAATGAATACAATCTTCACTAAATGCTCTACATTTATGGCCTTGTGCCACACTAAGATAAGTTTAGTGAGGAATTATTCACTAGATATGTCCTATCCAATAAGTTTTGTTTGTGTCTGAAGCTTTATTTTCTTCTTATTGTGCTTATTTGATTGTTAAATGTGAAAGCGTGTGGGTCCCCACATTAGGAATGATCTTGTATTATATTTTTCTCTGGTGAGGAGGCAAATGGATTCAACTTTTGTGGTGGGAAAATATGCCCATCAGACAAGGGGGGTAATTTATATCACCCACGCTTGATTTAATGCAGCACAAATAAATCGAGGAATAAATTAAGAAATATTCAACAAATAAATCGATGAATAAATTAATAAAAATTGATGCAATCCTAACAAATTCTTTAAAAGTGCAAATTTTAAGATCAGTAAAACACATTTGAGTTTTAGTTTTGAACCTTCACTTTTTTTACTTTCTCATTAATAGTAATCATTTTAATGTTATGGACACAAATGACAAACTGTTGTATTTTACTAAATCTAAGTGTAGTTAGCTAAATGGGGTAGGAAGATTGTGTTACGCCAATCTTCCAAGTAGGAAGAATCCGTTCCCTTTAAAAAAATTGGTATTGGGAATCCTGACCTTTTAGCATTCTCAACCACCGAATGTTGCCAATTAGTTGTCTGTTTATTCTAAATTCACTTTCAACTATTGTTTAAAACTAAACAATTACATATAAAATGTCATATTTGCTCAAAGATTTTTGCATAATCCTCTTAACAAAGGCATCAGACATATTTGTTTACACAAGGAACTAATTATTGGTCAACACCGATTAGTAATTCCCTTTTCATTTCTTTTTCATCAGGTGAAATATTTTCTTCAAAATAAATTAATGTTTATACCGTGATTTGGTGGTATTTTTAATGCTGTTTTTTGTCAGAACTGAACATTTGTTTCTGCTTATTGAATAAATGTATATTTTCTTTTTGCTTTTTTTCTAAAAAAAAAGGCAATCAGTAATTTAGTGTTGACTATGAGGATCAGGAAAGAAATATTCTTGTGAATATAAAAAGAACATTGGCAAAGAGACATTAAATATAAACTATGTTGATGTGCAGAGTGTCATTTAACAAAGGTTCTCATTTAAGACATGCAAATAGACATTGTTGAGAAAGAAATTCCTTGAAATCGTGTGACTGCATCTTCAAATTTAAAAACATGTATTCAGGCACACCGAAGAGAAAGATTACAGTATGTACATTTGTTTTGGCATTGTTTTCAATGGAAAAAATAGTACTGTGACGTGGAATTGTTTTGCTGTGAAATGACTGTTGCAGACACAAAATTAAACAGTACTTGTTAAAAATATGTGAATATTTATTTACATTGATTTCATATTTGCATAGACATTTGAAAAACATTTCTCCAGAAAGATTATTTTTAGACTATTATTCATGAGGTATATGTAAACATTCAGTTAGAACATAATTCCTGAAAGATGAATGCCAAAGACTTTACTAAAAATGTTCAAATATGTTATCTGCAGATTTGCTGGTTTAGCTTATATAGAAAAGGATAAGAAACCACCACCTTCCTTTATTTGTAAAGAAAAATGACTTTTTTCAGAATACAATAGTTAATTTTACAAACATTAACAAAATGCAACTTTCTCTTATTACAAAAATATGTATATTGCATCTTTTTCATAAAAATAATACAGAATACAACTTTTATATGTGTATTTGGTCTTTTCCATTAATATAGTGTTTTCTGTCCAAATAGTATTATTTTAAGATTTATGCCTATTTTCCTATGGATGTTATCCACAGTTAAACCCAGAGATGCAAGGAATAACATTATAAAATAGTATTGCTTCAACTCTACAGTGGAGGGTGAGTTGAAGGTTATGCTTTGTAAATTGTTTGTTAAGAGCCATTGATGCTATGGAATATAATGTTTATACATATGTAGTCCGGGGGCCAGCAGGGGCTACCGTGCACCCCG
>VCCN01005041.1:96927-122650 GCA_006491835.1 Architeuthis dux | reverse complement strand
TATTTTAATTTAATGAAAATTTTAAATATTCTCTTTAATTAAAAATTTAATGTGTTTAGAAAACATAAGTAATGCATAGTTTTTGTCAAATCTTTTGGCTTGAAGTGGTTTTATGGGAATGTAAATATCTCAAAATAATGTATGTTTACATGTATGTATGTGTATGGGTATATCCATGTGCATGTTTGTAA
Organism: Architeuthis dux; assembly: GCA_006491835.1. Lineage (NCBI taxonomy): Eukaryota > Metazoa > Mollusca > Cephalopoda > Oegopsida > Architeuthidae > Architeuthis > Architeuthis dux. The sequence goes on along the minus strand of VCCN01005041.1, from coordinate 122,459 downwards.
TAAGATATTTTTGTTGATCAATATCAAAATATAATCTGTAATTATTTTTATAAATCTCATTGTGTCTTTTATTTATACATGTGTGTGCCTGAATCGATAATACTGATAATACAATTTATATACCTTTATTCAATAAAATACCATAAATTATTGCATTTTATTGTATTTGTATGTAATTTACTCTTATAAATAATTGACACAAATAATTTCCAATCATCGTGTTCTACAGATGAAGGGAATAAACGTAAACTAAAAATCAATCAACTTCTCCAAGATTTCTTAAATATGAATTATTTTTCCTTTCAAAGAGTTTGATGGACAACATTTTTGACAAAATTATTAATTGCATTTTAAAAAGTTATATTTGTCATGCATTAAATTATAAATGTATACATTTTTATTTCTTTATTTTCCTGGAGAAATGGCATTAGCTTTTGGCTGATAAGACCAGGGCTGACACAAGGCGGGTGCCAAGTGCTAGAGGGCACTTGCCGTGTGTCTGAGACCGTAGGACTTTCCAAATACAAATGGGAAAATTAATAAATTAAACAGAATAAAAACAGTCAAAATAAGAAAATTCAGTCAGATTTTTTAGGAATATCTGACAGTTAAATACTTTCTATTGTGGAGTTTCTAAGAGAAACAATTAGCCAAGGAAATTCTCATGACTTTTTATTCTTATATATTTACTTTTCTCACTGTAAAACTTAAATAAATACGATAATACTATACTTCGAAGGGCACCAAATTTCAACGTGCCCTGGGCACCGAATTTCAATGTGCCCTGGGCACCAGGAACCCTAGGACTGGCCCTGGATAAGACCCAACCCTCATTATGACCTTTGGCCACTGTTGACAACTTAATATCACCCACTGAAAAAAAAATCACTTTTTATTGTATTTTAACCAGAAAGTTTGAAATATTTCCACAGTTCAGTCCACTGCAGTAAAATATGAATAAAATTTGAATAAACAATTGAAAACTCTGCAAAGACTGAGACCAATGCTTTTTGTAGTTTTTTCAAATGAAAATGTTACTTTGTTAGTCTATAATTTTTTTTTTATACAGAGAATGAAGTTAACCCAACCGGCTTTTCCGAATGCATGTGTTATTTTCTTATCAGATAATAAAACATTTTCATATAGATATTAACATACAGAAAATTTTGACACACAAATTTTATCCCTAAAACATCAGTTTAATTGGTAATAAAGTTTTTGAGAATCTGATATTAAGATCCGCCTGTGTTTGGGTGATCAATTAAAAAGTTGGAAAAAGGGGTGATCATGAATAAGTTACTTCCTTTGTCTTTTGTTGGGCTGTGATTACTAAAAAAGGGCCTTAATTTTTTAAAAAAAACAAGCAGGCACAAACTAGTGATCAATTTAGCATGAACTTATATTGCATATTGAACCCCCGCCTAAAAAACCTATTTAGGGGGAAATTTTCAAAAAACAAAAAAAACATTTCTCCTATTAAATAACCTAAACTCAGCAATAAACTAGTGTTTATTCTTACTGTAAAACATTAAAAAAAAATATGATAACACTATACTTTGAAGGGCACCGAATTTCAGCTTGCCCTGGCCACCAGGAACCCTAGGACCGGCCCTGGATAAGATCCAACCCTCATTATGACCTTTGGCCACTGTTGATAAATTACTTTTTTAAGGTATTTTAAAAAGGACAGTTTGGAATTGTTCTACAGTTCAGTCCACTGCAGAAAAATATGAATAACATTTGAATAAATATTGAAAACTCTGCAATTCTACACAAATATCCTTCTGAAGACTCCAATGTAAAGAGTGAGGCAAATGCTTTTTGTAGTTTTTTCAAGTGAAAATGTTATTTTGTTAGTCTATAAACACAGAAACCATAAGCAATTTGCAGTAATACATGAATAAATATTGAATGAACAATTGAAAACTTCCCCTACTGGAAGTTGATTGTGAGCATTATATAAATGGTTATGTATTGCTACTCCAACAATACATATGTCATATGTAATATAAATATACATATATATATTATTTTAATGGTCAACTCCTAATTTTCTGTTTATACAGTGAACAGAGTGCATCTGTGTTCAGGCATTATTTTTTATCAGACAATAAAACATTTTCATATAAATATCAACACAGAAATATATGATACAATCTGATATATACCTCTTCCATTTTGTTGGCAGAGATAATAAATGGATATTCTCTCATTCCTTTTTGTATCCTTTGTAAGAAATGATTGATCATAAAAAATTGTTTTTATTCATTTTTTGCTGTACTTCTCTCAGGAAATATCACACAATTACATGACAACCCTATCCTTGTATCTTTGCGTCAATTGGTCCAAGTTTTATGATTAAATGATAGGTGGTCTATTCAGTAATATTTTTAAAGAATTCACAATCTCATTTCCATTTCTCTGGCTCTAAATTTGTTTTCACTCATTAATTTACATTCTATTCCTGTCATGTGTTATTTTATCAGAAATAAATTGTCATTTTAAAACATGAAAATTAATAATTCTCAGCTTAAAACTCAAAGTCATTTTAGTGCATTATTTATTCTTAGATTTAGTACCAAATAATAACCAAGAAAATGATTTAAATTTTTGAATCTGGTTAAAATGAGAGTAACGGTCATATTATAAAAGGAAAAATGTATAATATTTCAATTAAATAATATTAAATAATCAGTACGTAGATTGGCTGTCACTGAGAAATCCTAACTAGACGACAGCATTCGAAAAGCATTTATAAAACAAATAATTACATTGCCCACTTTCTCTATTTTTGACTGTGATTTGTTTTCTGAATACAACTCCATGTCTTAAAGGTATTGTTACGGACGGCCGGCCCAAAATGGCTAACCCACATGAAATGCGAAAATAAGGCTTCCTACTTTCGACCGACGTCACAGCTCAGCTGCTGCTGATGTTAGCTAGAATAAGTAGCCAGGCTCAAACCCCTAATTTCACCGTCCCACTTCGATCTTTCGGTCCGTGCCTGCACGTTGAATCTTCGCTCATACTCCTCTTCATGGTCCGTTCCGTACGACTTCGCCTCAACCGATGTCTTGGGCTACCTTCTCGGGACAAAACCCCTTAGTCTAGCGTTTTTTCAATACTACTGTAGTGAGTTGGTCACACGCGCCGAGCGTAAGGTTTGTTCTGTTTACTGTGCGAAGTGGAGCACTCACACCTCTCGCCTCAAATGACAAACGTCGTAACAAACCTCTTCCCTACTACTACTACTACTACTACTACTACTACTACTACTACTACTACTACTGAACAACCTTCTCCTTCCTAATAACTCCAACTCTCTTTCTCACTTTACGATCGTTTTCACTCCGCATGCTTTTTATACCCATTTTATTTCGACATGTCTTTTCCTTCGTTATTAAAGGAACATTGATTTGTAACAACTACCTTGTTTGTTTTTCCTTGGTAAGCGACCTCTCGTGTCCACATTTATATTTCCACAACCTAAAGCCAACATGGCGGCATGACCCCTTCTTCCTGAGACAGCTCTCGACTGACCGGTCAATCCACACCCTCCGTTTGCATCACGTGACTTCAACTCCAGGAAAATGGCGACCCTCACAGCCTCCTCAAGCAGCAAGCACGTGTGGCCACTTGTTCCAGCATAACAATAGTCCTTTTTAGGACTCAGTCTTTTCATGCTACAAATATGCAAACACGTCCCTTTTAAGGGCCAGCAACAAAGTCTCTCCATACTAATATGCACACCAGCCCTTTTTAGGGCTAAATAAAGTCTCATCATCCTCTTCTAATTCCACAAACGAGTACATCCATTCAGAATCCCAACGTACAGAGCCATAAACTAAGCCGGCCAACACACAGTCGCTAAAGTATGTTAGAAATACAACTAATAATAAATAGTTCAACATTTTGTTGAGTAAATTTTACGCAAACACAATCAGTGCAGTATCTTTTTCTTCCGACTTCCAACAAAAATCACAATTGGCAAACATGGAGTTTTTGACCGTTGTTATTGGATCATTTGAATGGAACTGATCTTGACTGTCCACCATCTTTTCTAGATACTGAAATGTTCTATTTTTCTCTCATCAATTGTCTTATTTCTTTTTAATTATGCACCATTTTTAATATTGGGTGTGTGAAAATTTCACTCCGTGCACACCTGATATTTAAAATTGCACATAAATAAAGATATAAGTGAATTCATGAAAGAAACGTCAAGATCGTGAAGTTGTAAATAGGAGACTAATGGATGATGAAAGTAATTCTTAATAGTAAGCTAACTAGCTCCTATTATTAATTATATCTGACTCTGTTAAAAGGTTACATATAAACAATAACAATGATAAGGGCGTAGCGTAGTAATCTCTCTAACAGCTGTACGTGGCAGCAATAATAGTAGTGGTTGGCTAGAAGCCTTAGGGTCTGACTGCCGATAGTAGACTACGGTGCTGATGAGACTAGAGAAAGAAAGAGGGTAATGTTATGATGCGTATAAGAAATTTATTTAGGAGAATATAACAAAAAGTAGTTCTCAGCTAAGAAGAAGGAAGGAATTCATTTTGAAGTATTCGTATTCTACTTAGTAAAAGTGTCTGTAGTTGTTGAAGATGTTTGGGAAAGAGAGTGTGTATGTATGTATGAAAGCGTACGTACATAATCAGAGGTGAAAGGGCGCGTCTCTGATGGAACCGTCATATTTGTCGAAAAGACAAATATTGACTGAACAAAGATTAAGAATTGCTGGGTTTCTTATAGTAAGAGGTGAGTGGTGGTGTGTGGCTGGTCAATATTGAGGTGTGTTGGACTGTGTATCATCAAGAGTCCAAGATGGAAATATGTGGTGACAAGGAACATGATTTTGCGTCTGCAAAGCATATTAATGTTCTAGTCAAGTACGGATTTCTCATGTCCTGAAAACTGGTGTAGCGGTCATGTTTCTTAAAGTACTAAAATAGGGTTAAAAATATCAGACTGGCTTTGCCACCTCGAACCCTATGAAGTACGAAACTAAGTATTAGCTTCCTTTTCTCGTGCCGTCAGCACGACTATAAAAACCCTAGTTTTATGATTATCTTGGCCCTTTTAGCCTGTCCCCAGCAGTGTATCATTCGCCCGTGTCTATTTCTTCTCGCACGTAAAATATCTTCCTTTTTCCACCTAATGTTTGGGCCGCCTAGGGCCCACTTTTAACTCCGGATATTTCTTCAAATGCCATCTCTTCTTACTTCAAAATCTTTGGTCATTCTCTCTACATTCCTTTTCGCAACATCTAGGAATAAACGCCTCAAATATAGGCCCTTTCGAGAATTAACAATGACCATCGATGACTAGTTTCTGTCAATATGACTGATGGCCTTTCCTCCTCCTTTTGACCACGTGACCTCCTTCCTCCCTGACCGGGAGGACACTAACTACTATTACTACTGCTGCTGCGACCACTGTCCGCCATGACAGGTCACTATGGCTATTACCTTTTTACCGCTAATTCCGAATGGAGAAACGATCTACATTCCCTTACAACTCAATTAACTTCTCCCTTCTTTAACATCTTTACATCCTTACAAATTACAACCTTTTGGTAACCCCTCTTACAACAAATTGTTGACCCCGACTTGTATTGAACAATGTATTTCTTTTAAATCTTTTTGAATTTTTTCTAAATTTCTGGTGAGCCTAAAATTGTTTTTTTTACGTGCTTAATCATTTTTCTTTATTCACAGTAACAAGCTCTCTTCTTTCCGAACATGCCCACATCCCGTTTTGTTTAATACAAAGGACACCAAGGCAAACATTCACAGATATCAAGAGAATCAGCAACTTCGAGCAAACACAAATGCATTCTTTTTTGCAACACAAACTACATCTGCGATTTTCCTTAACACTTTTCACGACACTGAACAAAATTCATGGACACAACTTGGAACAATGGAACGACTTCTGTGCTTTGCACACGCACGAACACGTTTTTTCACCAACCAAAATTACAACAATTCTACAAGAATCTTCAATACGAAAATTCATTACCGGCAAGTGATATTTTTCTTTCGCCGACATCTTTTTCAACAAAATCGTACACCACCTCCGGCAGATTTTTTCCTCTTCTACAGGACACGTGGCGACGTCATTTTGTGGACTTGATATTCCTTAAGGACTTCACACAAATACTAGAACTCTTTTCAACAAAAGAACATTTGATCTTATATAGTCACCAACAAATACATAGAGATCTTTATATCTACACGCAAAACATTTTTTGAGAAAGACTTTTTTGTATTTTTATACAATACCTTTCAACAAAAACAAACATTGATTTTTTTACATACAACACAATATTGTAAAAATACTTCAACATCACACAAAACATTTTTTGAAAGAGACATCTTTTGTGTTTATGTTTTTTTGGTGTGTGCTGGCGGCCATTTTGTTTTATGCAAATGAGGTAGTTCTTCCCAACTTTTTCTTGAGAACATCTTTTTTTCTGAAAGAGGACATCCTAAGGAACATTTTGGTACCCTAGAATCATGGGTGGAGGTGCACGGTAGCCCCTGCTGGACCACGGACAAAGGGTTGTGTCCTTGCTCCCACCCTGTTCAGTCTCATGTTCTCAGCCATGCTGACAGATGCCTTTGGGGACGTCAACATAGGTGTCGGCATCAGAGAGAAATGCCGTTGTTATTGACAACGTGTAAAATTAAAATCTAAAAACCTGCTTTACAAATAGGTAGGTATTTCTGCGCAGAATACGGAAAATTGACATAAATAAATGTCAAAATCATATAAAACTTTTTCGTTGAAAAATGTTAGTGTCATTAGTAAGTTGAAAGATTGGCGAAATATATGAGATAAAAATTATTTGTGTGCACCTTATAAAACGGGAGATATTATTGAATCAATATAGTGTAAATCTCCGCGAAATGTAAACAAAAAAAATTTCCGTACTAATTAGTAGTAAATATTCTCCCCTTTCAACGATAAAAAAAAACCACCTAGATTTTAAAAATTCGTTATACATCAACTACTGATTCGATCTTAATAGATTTTTCAATACTTATCAAATAAAGGATGAATTTTTTTTTAAATCAGTTTGTATTCCAAATTCCGGGAAACAAATATTTTTTCATTGTGATTAAAAAACGCCCCCCCTTAAAAATTTGATTTATTTTCAATGGATCTGTCCGATCTTTTTACATTATTAAGTTAAGTCCATGAACATATAAATTCTGCTTCTGATTTTGAAAAAGCTATATATGAGTTTTTTTATTTAAATTATTAAAAACTGCGGGAAAAAAAAAAATACTGCTCTAATTGCCAATATTTTTCATTCATTTGGTAAAATATGATTTATCGCTATTTTCCATAAAAAGAGAAATAATCTTAGCATTAAAATTCTTTTTATAGAGAATTTTGAGTTTTTACAGTTTTTAAAAATTTAATTTTTTACTCTGTTTCTGTTCTAATCGGTTAAAATCTGTTCTCACGTGATGTACTGTGAAAGGTTAAGTAAAGATATGTAAAAAAATGAGAACTGAAACCATGGGAGTTTTTTAAAATTATTATTTTTGTTGTGATTTAATTGGCCCATATTTTTCTATGGATGGACATAAACGTAATTTTTAAAATGGGGTGTCCAAAGTGTGCAGAAATATCTACTGGTTTGACAGGCAGTGGGAGGAAGTTTGTTTATGTTTGAGAAGTAGTAGTATTAAGAAGTTTTTATTGAAATATTTCATCGTGTCAGGAAAGTGTGAGATATAGATCTTTTGATATAAATATTTTAACATGTGTCAGGTACAGATTTCTTTTTTATCAAAATATTTCGTTAACATGTGTAAGGTATTAAAAAACATGTCAGGCATAAAAAGTAGCACCCTATCTTTAATTTTTTTGTTTATACAAAAACACAATTTTTTTTTAAAAACCAACTCATCAGCAATAAGACATAGAATTTATGAAACAAAAAGGAAAAAATCTTTTTACCCTGTTTCTGTTCTAATCAGTTAAAATCTGTTCTCGCGTGATGTACTGTGAAAGGGTAAGTAAAGATATGTAAAAAAATGAAAGCTGAAACCATGGGAGTTTTTAAAATTATTATTTTTGTTGTGATTTAATTGGCCGATATTTTTCTACGGATGGTCATAAACGTAAATTTTCACACAAAAAGAGCACACAACTGCTGTCATAATCTCACAGTCAGTCAACTGCTTATTGACAAATACCGACTTCCGTAATAACTTCTTATGCGCTAATTGAAGTCAAGAGGTTGTTTATCTAGGCGGTAAGAATAAGGTGTTGGCAAATATTTGACCCCACCAACGTGAAAGAAAGAGGTTTTTATGTAGTTTTTGAATGGAAATGGTAATCATTCGGTTAAGGATTGTTCAGTAATAATGAAACTAAGTATATCTGATTTTTAAAAAAATATCTGAAGAATTCTTGATTTTTAAAAAGTTTTTAAATTACAGACTTCGAAACTTCGAAAATGTTAGTGTCATTAGTAAGTTGAAAGATTGGCGAAATATATGAGATAAAGATTATTTGTGTGCACCTTATAAAACGGGAGATATTATTGAATCAATATAGTGTAGCGGTCACTTTTCACAAAGTACCAAAATAAGGTTTAGAATAGCAAACTGGTCTTGTCACTTCGACAAGTGCCAGATCTGACCCCTATGAAGTACGCAACTAAATACTAGCTCTCTTTTTGCGTGACGTCAGCACGCCTATAAAAAGCCTTGTCTGCCGATTCTCCTGGCCTTTCGTAGCCCGTTTTCACTACAGCGCTACCTTAGCCCGTGTCTATTTCTCTGGCACGTAAAAACATCTCTCCCTTTGCCACTTAATGTTCCGGTCTCGCTTAACTCCCATTTTCTAACTACGGACATTGCTTCAAATGCCGTCTCTTACCTAAAATCGTTGGTCATCCTTTCTCCATTCCTTTTCGCCAAAACTAGGAATAAATGCCCTTCCGAGAATGCATAACGACCATCGATAATTAGTTTCTGGTAAAAATCAGGTTTAGCGGAGCAAACCTTAAAAGTCTTCCTGACCAAAAACCATTTCCTTCATGCCTGGCATTTCTCTACTTTCTGTCAGAAAGCCCCCTTTTCACCTAACACCGATTTCTTTTGTCGAGAGCAGCCACATTATTAAAGAGCACTAATAGCCTACATAATTTAGTTCGTGTAACTAACACTGCCGTCTCACAAAATACATTTCGGAACGCGAAAAATGGCTAGAGGCAAAAGTCCCTCTTTCTTTTCTGTTTTTTCTTTTCGCCATCATCTCACCAAAAACCTTACATATGCATATATTTTTCCTTTTTCTTGTACCCTTTTTCCGTACATATTTTTTTTTTATTAAACATGGCCTGTTTAAACTTTAAATCCATCGCCTTTGTGTTTTTCATCTTTTCCTTTGTTTGAATTGACCGCCAAAAGCCATACGGCCTTTTTCAGTCCTTCCTCTTTTGACCCCGTGACCTTTCCTGCTGCTACTACCGGCCGCCATGACGGCCATTTTAGCCATCGCTTTTTCACCGCTAATTTCAACTGTAGAAACGGTTCACATTCTTCTACAACTCAAGTAACATCTCCCTTGCTTCACCATTCATTACATATCCACTTCAACACAACAAAATTAACAACCTTGTAGAAACCATCTCGCACTCTACAATAGTGTAAATCTACGATTACGAGTAAATTTTCTCCCCTTTTTGACAATAAAAAAACACCTAGATTTAAAAAATGTATTTCACATCATATACTGATCAGATGTTAATAAAATGTTCAATACTTATCGAATAAAGGATGAATTTTTAAAAAAATCAGTTTGTATTCCAAATTTCGGGAAAAAATATACTGTTCTAATTGCCAATATTTTTCATTCATTTTGTAAAATATGATTTATTGCTATTTTCCATAAAAAAAGGAAATAATCTTAGCATTAAAATCTTTTTTATAGAGAATTTTTAAATTTTTATTGCTTTTAAAAATTCAATTTTTACTCTGTTTCTGTTGCCATCGGTTCAATTCTGTTCTCACATGATGTAGTCAAAGGGTGAGTAAAGATATGTAAAAAAAAAATGAAAACTGAAACCATGTCATTGTTTTTTAATTATTTTTTTTTTTTTTGTGATTTAATTGGCCGATATTTTTCTACGGATGGACATAAACGTAAATTTTCTATTATTTCAAAGAAGACACAACTACTGTAATAATCTCAGTCAGCCATCTGCTTATTGACAAATACCTACTTACGTAATTAGCGCATCTGCGCGTGTTAACATTTCTTGTCAATGGCGGTAAACAGGTGTTGACAGATATTTGACCCCCCCGTGAAAAAAAAGAGGTTTTTATGTAGTTTTTGAATGGAAAATGGTAATTATTCGGTTATGGATTGTTCAGTAATAATGAAATTAAGTATATCTAATTTTAAAAAAAACATCGGATGAATTCTTGATTTTTAAATTTTTTAAAAATTGCAGACTTCAATTTCTTTTAAATTTCCAAAAAGTTCAACACAATGGCGGAAATTATAGTTTAAAACTTTAAATTGACTTTTAAGACCACAATTCTACGTTGAAGTTTTTTTTTCTTTTTTCTGGACACAATTTGGACTTTATTCTTTCTAACAAAAACAAGAAAAAACTTACAAACAACAGTTTTTAAATTTTAATTTACCTTTTAAAATGGGGTGTCCAAAGTGCGCAGAAATACTTACAAATAGGCTTAATTAATCTATGCTACACTTATAGGAATGACAAAAGAATTTTTTCGCTAGAAAATCGACAGCTTACATATAAAAGTTTCGTTCGAAGAAACGACCGAGAACCTAAAAGTAAAGAAAAATGACTTCGAAACATTGCGATATTCTACTTAATAATTGATGAAAATTTATTTTCCGTTTCCGTTGAAATTTGGGCTTTTTTCTTTCCAGCAAAAACCCAAGAACTAATTTTTTTCAAGTTTAATCATGTTTTTAAAATAGGTGCCGATATCTGCTGGATTATTTCTCTGATCAGTCGCAAACATTCATTTTGTAATATAATGTTTTTATCGCCACGTTCCAATGTTGTTATTTAAGATGTAAAATAAAATAATTTTTCAGACATTTCACTATTTTTTCTTTTATTAACCTCTAAATGGTAAAAATTGTCATGAGAAAAACAAACATTCTTATAATAGTGCTTTTTAGGCAGAATCGTTCAGTTGGTGATACAAGCATGAACATTGTCATGAGCAGTCACCATGGGTCACTTGACAAGAAAACGGTCCCATACACCTTAGCATTACATCACTGCTTCCCTTCCTCCGAGACCAGGCCCATTCTGTTGCAACAATAAAGCATGTCATGGACAAAGTTAGGATTACAGTAGCATTCCTGAAAATCAGGACAAACACCAGTCATATCCGCTGACCAGCCACTATATACCCTTGCTAAGTAGATCTAATGGCACTGGCCAGAGCATTTTCGTGATCATGTTTGGAGGTCTATATATTGAAATTTCAGCATTAGAATTTATTGGAACGCTACTCAAAGACAGTGGATGGATTTTTTTCAAGATGTGGGTGCACCAAGACATGTATTGGAAGGTGTAAGTGTTCCAGATATGGACTCAGTTGCACATGTCCCTGAACCATTTATATTCCTTGTGGGGGCACCTAGCATTGTTTTGGTTCTACCTTTTCTTTTTCATTTCCCCATCCCTTAGTTCCACAAATGTAATTTTTTTTCGAATAGCTTTGTAATCCCTGTGGTCTGCGGTTGGCTTTGCAACCTCACCCTAGTTTTGATTGCCTTCAATTCCTGAATAAAATGTTGAAGTTCAAAAGAATGGCACAAACAAATCTTCCATTTGTAACGTCTGACATGACTCTTTGTTTGTCTTTCCGCGCCAAAACAAACATGGCAGCATAAGCCTTTCTTCTTCAACAGTTCCTGGACTGATGGACAAATCAACACATCCCTTTTGCATCACATGACTTTCTACCTGCACCCAACACCATCAACAATGTCGGCTGATCTCAGCTCATCTCTCTCAGTCCAGGAGCTGTTGAAGAAGAAAGGCTTACGCCGCCCTGTTTGTTTTGGCGCGGAAATACAGACAAGAGAGTCATGTCAGAAAACAAAGATGTACATTCGTAGATTACAAATGGAAGATTACAAATGGAAGATTTGTTTAAATAAAAAGGAAGATCATACAGGGACATGTCGATTAAAAGAAAAGGCTAAAAATAAAGAGAAGGGCATGCATTTGGAAACGATCGTGTAGTGAGAAGAGTTGTGCTTACGGAAGAATGAGGGGGTTGTTTGTAGTGACGAGGTCTGAGCCCTAGGCGACTAAGGGAACCAGATCCTAGAAAGCTAACAGAGAGGTTAGTTATGGTAACGAATAGACATTACAAGCGTGTTGGTCGTTTGAGGCGAGAAATGTGATTGATTTCAAATCGCGCAGTGGACAAAACAACATTGGGTCTCATCGTACGTAACTACCAAAATAAAGGAGAAATTAGCTTGCGGGGAAAGAGAAGTGAAAAGGAAGCTAAACAAAAGGTTTTGTCTAGGTGAGGTTCATGTTGACAAAACGATTCGTACTGAAATGCTTATTCAGAATGTATTAAAAATATTATGTCTCCCTTTCCACAAATTTCCTTCCTACCCCAAAATAATTTAATGGGGTTAAAATTGAACACTTTGCCATTGGTTGAAACTCAACCAATGAGAAGCCCTAAAAAAAGGGCTGTGCACTTCAAATGCCTTTCCCATCCTCTTTCTCACCAGCCCTAGAAGCGACAACACCTACTTCAAAAGGGCTTAAGCCCTTAAGGGCTGCTTGCCAAGAGGCAGGTTCTCCCCAAAAAAGAGACGAGGGAAATGTTCAAGCATGGGTCTACCCCTTTTTACTTTAGCCGTTGAAGCAAGAGCAGCAGCTAGCAACGACAGCCCTTTCTATCAACAACCTTTTTTTTACCACATGGCGATATCAACAAAACTCAAGTTCGAGTTAAACAAAATATCTCAACTTAATCTGACCTACAATTTTATCGAGAACCCAACTCGAACATCAAATAAACCAAAAACACGAACAAAGTTCAAATCAACGAGAACTCAAAGCTAATATTGCACCATATTCTCTGAATTATCGTCTGTATAATCCTTTCTCTAATTTTATTCACACATTTCACAATTGTTAACATAACATGCTGCAAATTTACAGTTTTTCCACACAACGACCCTTGGTGTATAATTGAGAGATATTATAGTAGAAGACGATCTAAAAAGTTTTCAAGTTGTAGTTCCAATGGCTTCACCAATCATCGGCGGAGTCCCGTCAGTACAAACACTAATGGGTGTACTGAAATCTACTTGTAGATTTTCTAGGTATGATTTTAATTTGTCAAATGTTCGTTCCTCGTCTTTTCCATGAAGCGATTCAAGACCGAGAAGTTCTTCAAAAACACTAACATTGTCATCAATTCCTCTTATAAAAATGGTTAACTGTGCTATATCACATGTCAGTAGATTTGTCCAATGCTACAGAAAAGTACAAACATGGATAAGGTCTTTAGGTTGCTGAGATACATCTTGAGAGAGTTCTTTGGGACGTCTTGTAACTTTGCTTTGACAGTGCAATTTTGTCTACTTTGCTTTCAATGTTTTTATCACCAAAACATCTTGCAAATATTTGGTGACCAGGCCTAACAATTTCTTCTCCATCAGAGAAAGGTTTCAGATTTTTTGGCCAACGCTAAATCAATTTCATGAGACGCTTCTTTTTTCTTAATCACATAGTTTCCTGTAACTCGGACCCAGGCACTAGCTACAGTCTTCCTTTTATTTCTGTCTGATGTTGTGTTTTGTGGTTTCTATTAAGATCATGTCTTCTATTATGTGAGAGGGTGTTTTCACAAACAATGCACAACGGTTTTCATTGAATTCATGCTTACTATCACTTTTTGCTTTTCCTTATTTTCTTTTGCACTGTAGTAGTTAATTGAAAGTAAAAACAAGGCTTAAAAAATCCTTATTATACAAGATTGAAGTTGAATTCAATGAAGCACTTACTTTAAAAAATCTTTTTATATGAAGATTGGTCCTTCTCCATGGAATAACATTTCTGTCTTCTCCTTTCTCAGAGTAAAAACTGGCAATTTTCCACAGAAGGCAAAGCACACCATGATAATAGCATTGTACTGAACGTACAATGCTATTATCTTTGTCATGGATATATTCACAATCTTGTATTTTATAAGTCCAGCCAATGTTACATCTAGTATATGTCAGTAATAGAAAATGTATTTGAGTAAAAAGTAAGATTTTAGGAATATACTGACCACCTGGTAGGACAAGTGGAATCATATGTGATGGGATCTCAATGATGCATTGTAATAAGGTGGAAAAAACAAGAAAAGAATGACGACACCAAACAGAACTTTATTGATAACCCTCTCCAAATAAAATGGAAATAGATACCAAAACATCAGTAGCAAATCTTAGCCACCAAAGACAAATTTTTAATTTGATTCCTTATGCTAGACAATAGACAAATTCAGAATCATCAGATGTACAGTTTTGACAAAGTAATCCCTGTTGCGCACTTTACCATATTCTCACCAGGACTTGAATTGGTATAAGGTTCTACGCAAACCAAAAAGTGTTATCATCTGTAGATTCATCAGTGTCATTAGTTTTTCATTTTGTTTTGTTTCTGGCCCCTTTTCCAAGCTTTCTGTTTTGCCCGTGCCTCAATTGCATACAATTACAGCACACCAAGTATCCCACTTACAATGTACCAACCAGACGGTTTTGTCTACATTCTACTCCAAGAAAAGGTTCTGACAAGCAGCTTGAAATGTACTATATATACTTGTTATTGCCACTTCTCATAAACATACATTGCACTATCATCAACAGCCCATTACAGCATGAACTAGGTTTGTCAAAGTGAAAAAGTTAATTACCAGGGTGAAAAAACGTTTTGCATGCAAAACTTTTCATACTTACAGCACATGTGACTAAAACTTAGAAGAAATATTTCAGAATTTGTTATGCTCAAAATGAGGATAACAGTGACAGAAAGAAAAATAAAGCAAGTAATTCAACCAGCCCCATATAGCAACATGCCCCGGTCGCCCGCTTATGTCCATGTGTTATTTCATTGGGTAAACACAGGACAAAAATATGGTTTCTTAACGTGAGGTCTAATGATTTTAAAAGTTGATTTGTATTGAAGTGTGGCTCTTTATTGTGAACTAACATATGAAATGAGTGAAAATAAACACAATCTACAAAAACAGGGTTTCCCCAGTGAGTGTGCGCATGTCTTTGAAAATTAGAATTCAAGACAAGACAAGACAAGACAAGAGAAGGGTGTCTCCCCAGTGAGTTTGCATACATCCTTTCAAAGTTGAATTAGCTGAAAATGCTGATACATACTTAACAAGAGTAGAGTTTCTCTCCAGTGTGCGTTTCCATGTGTCCCTTCAAATTGGAACTGTCTGAAAATCTTGATCCACACACTTGACTAGAGAAGGATTTCACTCCAGTATGTGTTTGCATGTGTCTCTTCAATGTGGAACGGTCTGAAAATGCTGATCCACACACTTGACAAGAGAAGGGCTTCTCTCCAGTATGTGTTCGCATGTGTCTCTTCAAATGCGAATTATCTGAAAAAGCTGACCCACACACTTGACAAGAAAATGGTTTCTCTCCAGTGTGTGTTCGCATGTGTCCCTTCAAATTTGACCTGTCTGAAAATCCTGATCCACACACTGGACAAGAGTACGGTTTCTCTCCAGTGTGAGTTCGCATATGGGTCTTCAAATGCGAATTCTGTGAAAATGCTGAGCCACACACTTGACAAGAGAAGGGTTTCTCTCCAGTGTGTGTTCGCACATGGCTCTTCAAATGCGAATTCCGTAAAAATGCTGATCCACACACTTGACAAGAGAAGGGTTTCTCTCCAGTGTGTGTTCTCATGTGTTCCGTCAAATGTGAATTTACTCGAAATGCTGATCCGCACACTTGACAAGGAAAGGGTTTCTCACCAGTGTGTATCCGCATGTGTTCACTCAAATTTGAACTGACTGAAAATGATGATTCACACTCTTGACAAGAGAAGGGTTTCACTCCAGTGTGTGTTTGCAAGTGTCTTTTCAAAGTGGAACTGTCTGAAAATGCTGATCCACACTCTTGACAAGAGAAGGGCTTCTCTCCAGTGTGTGTTCGCATGTGGCTCTTCAAATGCGAATTATCTGAAAAAGCTGACCCACACACTTGACAAGAAAATGGTTTTTCTCCAGTATGTGTTCGCATGTGTCGCTTCAAATGTGCATTATCTGAAAATGCTGATCCACAGACTTGACAAGAAAAGGGTTTCTCTCCAGTGTGTGTTCGCATGTGTCCCTTCAAATTGGAACTGTTTGAAAATCCTGATCCACACACTTGACAAGAATAGGGTTTCTCTCCAGTGTGGGTTCGCATGTGTATTTCCAAAGTCGAATTCCGTGAAAATGCTGATCCACATACTTGACAGGAAAAAGGTTTCTCTCCAGTGTGTGTTTGCATGTGTCTCTTCCAAGTGGATCTGTCTGAAAATGCTGATCCACACACTTGACAAGAGAAGGGCTTCTCACCAGTGTGTGTTCGCATGTGTGTCTTCAAATTTGAACTGACTGAAAATGACGATCCACACACTTGACAAGAAAATGGTTTCTCTCCAGTGTGTGTTCGCATGTGCCTCTTCAAATTCGCACTATCTGAAAATGCAGATCCACACACTTGACAAGAGTAAGGTTTTCTTTCAGTGGATGTTTGCATGTTTTTGCACAAATCAGAACTTTTTAAATAGGCTGATGCACACAATATACTCAAAAGTGTTTCTCTCAAGTGTGTGTCAGCATGTGTACTTTCAAATGTTAATTCAGTGAAAAGGCTGATCTACAGACTTAGGTTTTGTTTGTATGTGATAATTTAAATTTTTTCTATTAAAATGCTGATCTGTACACTTGACATGAGTTGGTTTTCTCTTCAGTTTCTCTTCTGAAAATTGAAGCCAATGAAAATGATGATCTGCACACTGCACAAGAGTAGCATTTTTCTTAAATGTGTGTGTACACAAATATGTTCGTTAATGTGAATTGTATAGTCCTGCAACTTTCAAATATGTGTATATGCTTGTTCAAAAATAGTTTCTTTCTTCATTCTCATCAGCAACACAGAATCGATGATTATAGTTCATGCCAATATCTGTAAATAAAGAAGAGGTATTATTAAAGAAAATACTAAATTCATAACTCAGTTTGTTTTTCTATGAACTCAACATATCACATATCATGTTGGGTTACTAAATAAAATTGATATCCTGCTCTTGAAACAATAATTGAAATATAATTTAGAGATTTGCATTTTGACTTTTCAATAATTTCATTAATCAAAAACCAGACATTTCATAATTAAAAAATAATAGGAAAAATTTTTTGATTTTGAAATTTAACCAACAAAAGAGGTTTTTTTCCTTTCTGTTCAGTTAAAATATTTCCTAGGAGAAACAAAACGTTGATACTACTTTAGTGATTGACGATTGCATTTGTATTTTAATTTGCAAATTTTTAACTTATGAATAAAGGACATCTGAACTTTTTTCAAGCTGATTTTTAGAATTTATTTTCAACAGCAATTTATCTTTGAAAAGGTGTATAAATATTTCCACTAGAAATCACTAATTGATTACATACAATTAAAGGCGTGGGAGTATGTTTCTCTAAATTGTGTTCTAGCTTAATATTTTCATTAAACAAATGAATCCCAGGGGATTTATGTACTGAAAGTTTTATTGAAATCTAATAATTATTTTAATTTCAACAAATTTTGTAATTAGGGAGTATCAACCAAATTTTTCAAAATTTTTCTAATGAATTTAAATAGCATAGATGAAAATATCTCCAGGTCTATATTGTATTCAGATAATTTTTCTATAAGATTTTTCTTCGTTTATTTTTTTTCTAATGTCAGAAATATATTTTTCCATGGCTGGAGTAAAAATCAGTTATAAATCAAGTTTTATTGATTGCGTTTAGCTAAAACAAATATGTTTATGAGGCACTATAATTCAGTTAATACTGGTTTGAGTGCCACAATGAATGATTTTCTGATAGTAATTTTATAAGTGAGATTTAAAAATTATTATTGAGTAAAAATGAATCAAGCTATTGTTGTTTTGAAAATGAAAAAACAGGCTACAACAGCTACGTAAAAACGTATTTTCCCACTCGGGTAGTGTAATGGTTAGCACATCTGCCTCACACACAGAAACTTCCTGGTTTGATTCCCAAAGAGTGTGGAAAACTCTTCATTAGGATGAATTTACCTGTGCACTCAGCAGTTAATTGAGTACACACTAAGCTTTAATGTTCAAATGTATTGCAATAAATATCTTCTTTGATGCTTTAATTTTGGTTATAATTGCAAGAAAATAGCATTAAGTTATTTGTAAAGAAAGAAAAATACTTTTGCATAATTGAAGCAGGTTTTAGGCCCCTTTTATGTCTTGTTTACATTTCTGTCAACTATACTTCCAATACATTATGATTGATGAGGATGTCATCAGAGAAATTAAACTCTTTCTGAAAAAGATTTTCCACAACTAGAATTGACATCATCTCATAGAGATTTGATTTGAAGAAAATTAGTCAAGTTAATGAATACCAATTGACTAGATTTGGGATAAATATTGCTTACTTCATACTGAAAATATAGTGCAAAGTATATTTGTGTACCGGAGGTGTCTATTTACATATCAACACTGTTCAAAGCTTAAGTAATACTGTTATCAGCTTCCTTTCACCAAAACTACTGTATGCCAGTCTCGTGTTTCAGCTGACTTATGGATGCCCAAAAAATACAAATTTATATTTCTATAAAATTTTCAGTACTTATCCATATATTTATGAATGAATTGATTTATAAAAAATGTATTTTTTAGTAAAAATTGTGAATATGAAATTGTGAATATGAAATTCTGTTTTCTTGGTGTGTGCTGGTGGCCATTTTGTTTTATGCAAATGAGGTAGTTCTTCCCAACTTTTTTCTTGGGAACATCTTTTTTCTGAAAGAGGACATCCTAAGGAACATTTTGGTATCCTAAATGTAGAATCATGGGGGGGGGGTGCACGGTAGCCCCTGCTGGCCCCCGTACTAATAAGTTTATTGTGAACATGTTTAGTTTGTGCCATTAGTAAAGAGAAAAGATTAAAGAAAATTTTGATAAACACATTTTTTGATTAAACTCTATAGAACCGGAGATAAAATTGACAGTACTTGAGTTGTAAACAAAACATAAAATTAATCGATCCCTAATTTACCTTCATCTTCTCTTCCTTCCTCCTTTATTTTGAAATCTTTGAATTATAATAAATAGCAATGTTTAAATATTTTAATAAAATAAAAACCAAACAAAACAATATTTTATTTTCAGATTCAGTGTATATTTTTACAAATCGTGTTGATACTTCAAATGAAATTTCAACTGATTTAATATCATAATTTCATATACAGTTCATTCTTAATAACAATGTTTTAAGAAACATGCAAGTATCATAAACATTATTAATATAATTCAAAATGTTTTAAAAAGCCATAACAAAGTTTTCCAGCAGAAATCAAAAGATTTTATTGCATTTCTTATTTTCCAATTAAGGGCCAATTAAAAAAACAGTTTGCAGTTTCAAATAAAATGTCAACTGATTTAATTTCTCTGGGGACTTATCTTTATAGAAATGTGAATATCATTTACATGCAAGAGATTTTTTATTGATATTTAATTAAAGTAAAAGTCGGGGGGGGGGGGGTGATTATCTTAAAAAAATATATTTCCATAAGTTTTCCTAACAAAATACTCCTATATATATATATAAAAACAAATACTAAAAATTTCATTGAAATCGGCTCATTAGTTAATTTATGGTAAAATTTAAAAACCTGTGTGTGATTTGGTCTAAACAAGTTTTCAAACACAATTATCTCTGTGCTTATATAGTTTATGCAAATAATCTCTATATGAGAATTTTCTATAATCTTTCTTCTTATTAATAACACAAACATTATTATGACAAAATTAATAATTTACAAGTTTCTGGCATTTTGTCAAAGGTCTCTAAGAGTACCGGCTTTAAAAAGGCTAGATTTTCAAAAACAGGATTTTAAAGTGGCTAGATTTTTTATTCAATGTAATATACACACTCCAAAAACTTATACAAAGAACAGTATCTTACAGCAAAAACAATCTAATGGCTTTTAATTTCATTATACCTTAATATCAGATGAATATATTGTATAGAAATTCCATATTTTACATCTATAAGACCAAACAAGGATTACATTTTTACATTGATATTTAGTGTGAAAAAAGTATACAATTTGTATATACAAGCACACATCAAAGCAATCATATTTATATAATATCTAGGGCCTTAAACCTTTGCGGTAGTGTAATAAACATCATACTTCTTAAAATCATTTACATCTTTTGATAGCACTACAGTAATAAATTCCAAAGTCCCACCACTCTATTGCTAAAAGAGAATTTTCTGATATTCAATCTACTTCTACCATATATGTGTGGCCTCTCAGTCTCTCTTGTTCTAGTAAAAAATACATCAGGGTTTACTAATTCTAAACAAAGCAATATCATGAGCATTGCTGGGCAACTAATGTGATATACATTCTATGCAAAGGATTTACCTTCCGCCAGTCAAGTACTGTAGATGAGTTTGGTGCAGAGGTGGAATTCCTTAGTTTACTAAGGAGAGCTGATGGATAGGAATATATTTAGTATGACAGTACTATCAAAGCATCCTGTCAGCCAACAATGTAAAAGACCCAACCGGGCTGTCACAAAAAACTGAAGCTGATCCAGAATCAAATTCCAGATGTTGCGTTCCATCACCCAAAACGGGTCAATGAGTCAGAGAGTAAGCAGTAAATGCACAAGAGATGCAGCAGTACAGTTTGCTGAAGAATGCACACTGGAAGATGATATGAAGGGTTTATACAAAGCTGCCATAGTGCTAAGAAACAGAATAGATCAATCAAAGCCATGGACTTTCAGTGGGTCACTTACAGATATTCAATACGAGCATCTCCCCCAAAAGAATTGTACTGTTTCTATCATTGGGTGCTTCAGGGGTCAAATACCACATTGTCCAGCAATGTTTGATGATTTTTTTCAGAATCATATCAAAACAAACAATATCAGCTTGTGGGCTCCAATGAAAAAGTGTCAACTACAAACATGGAAAACCTGTGGCAAAAAAATGACAATCAAGGTTAATGAGAAAGTCCTCGAGCTGAAAGAAGATTGCTCACTGTTTGCTCGTATGTTGGTGGTTTCCAAACCTAAAAAAGATATAAGTTTAGAGGAGGCAATTGGCAAGTTTGAACAATCAGTAGTGCCATTATTATTGCCATTCAAGGGAAAAAGCAAACTCATGTCTATTCTGGAGAATTTGCAAATCGTCCATGATACAAAACAGACAGCAGTGGAACCTCTGAAAGTTGCCCTCGTGGATGGAATGGCAGAAGTTCAATCACTGAGCAAACTTGACTGGATCGAAACCTGTGCTGAACTGGCTCACCACTTTATTGCTCATATCATTAGGAAATATGTTGGTATAAATGAAATACGTAGAGTATTTGACAAATACTGAAACATCCCTGAAGCAGGCAACAAGAAACAGAAGACATGGAAACCAGAAACCTATTGCCTATCATATCACAGATTCTACCAACATTCCTAATGAAACTGCTGTCACACAACAACACCAAGAAAGAGCTGACTGGTTAGCTTCATGAAAAGATTTTGCAGCATGCTAGGGAGGAAGAAAAATGTGTTGTTGTAGCATGGGGAGGCAAATGTAGAGCAACTCACAAAGACATGAGCTATCTTGACAGCAACCAGAAGGAGTGAGAAACCTATTATGACAACAGAGAGACCTTCCCCATCATCCATCCTACAATTGGTGAAATGCGGATATAAAACAAGGTGCCAAACAGATAGATGTCCATGTAGAATAGCTGAACTCAGTTGCACAGATCTCTTGCAACCGCACTGATAATGACAAATTATGAGAAAATTCAGAGCAGGTGGCCTTTGCAGATAATGATTATGAGCAAAATGAAGAAGATGAATAAAATATTTTTGATTTGTAATAGATGCACAGTGCCGAATAGCATCTAGTTGATCTGTATTTCAAAACTAGAATCAAAGCCTGAATTAGCAAAAAAAGAAACTAGGTCAAAAGGTCAATTTCTTGCTGAGTTATGAGTTTTTGAATGTCACGAATTCTCCAATTTTATTTGTCAGTTTAGAAATCGTTCTGAATTTCTAGTATTTTATGTTTATGTTTCATTTGATGAGGGCTTTTAAATGCTTTTTTTTCCAAAACTTGGCTTTTCCTGATAAAAAAAAAATGCTAGTGTGAATAGAATTTACAAAAGAGAAGGATATAAAGCCCCATTCATAATCCTTTACTGTATTTTTTCATCCAAAATCCTCAGAATTTGGTTAATTTTTGCCTAATTTCTGAGTAAATGCCTGTGTTTGACCCTAAACATCTAGCAAAACCTCAAGTGTGTCACATATAAAACCTATATGTTTCTGAAAGTACACTTTATAAGCTTTCAGATAAGGTAGGCGAGAAAAAGATTGCCAGTGCACTTTTCCTTTGGATCCAGTTTTAGTTTTTGGCTCAGATTTAAAAAAATATCCTAAATTAGCGACTATGGTTTATGAGCAGGTCAATTTTTACTCTCAATATAACCTGTTTATGCACTTAAGTAGCTGCTGTTTGTGTTTTTTCTGCAAGAACACTATCTATTCAGTTAGAAAAGCATAACATATTTATTCCAGATAGTCACAAGAGATTTTTCAAATGCTATGTTCCCAGTAAAATGCCAGAAAATCCTTGAATTTTAGCTATAAATGAAAGACATTTGGTAATAACTTGAGGAATATAAGTGATATATAAGTGGTTGATATATCATTGGAAGCGTATGGACAGCACGGACATGACAAAATGAATAACTTTTTAGGGGTCTAGAACCAAATTTCCTTATATGAGCATTTTGGGTAAAAAATTACCTCATTTTAAGCATATGGACAGCACAGATATGCAAATTAGATAAATTTTGAATGTTTTCATTTTGTCATGTCCATGCTGTCAACACACTTCCAACAAGATATCAAACACTATTCTATCAGTTTTATTTCTTAAGTTATAGCCAATAATGCATTTTTGACCCAAAATGCCCATATAAGGAAATTTGGTCAGCATTTTAGCCTACTGTGAGATGAGACCAAGTTCCAGTCTCCTGGATATACAAATAAGCTCATTATGTAGTCATGTAATAGTACATTTTCTGAGTGTATTCTTAATATGTCTAAGGTAGAGTTTTGATGCTTTAAAATTAAGTTTGATTTAACTGTTGTTTGTTATTTACCTAATGGACAGATCATTGTTAATTATCCTGTGTGTCAACCAGAGATTTTGGTGCTTTTGCAAGTGCACATTTTTTCATTGCCTCCTCCATAAGAACTGAACAAGTTGCCAGATTGTCAACATGCATTTTTAAGTACTTTAGAGTCCCCTCTATCAAACTGCACTAGTCGTTTGCTTTCACCACTGAAGGCCCACACGATTTGCACATGTTTCCTGGCTAAAAGACCAAACAAGGATATATATTAAAATAAAGGTAATAACAAACAACAAATCAATCGGTTTTTTTCTGTTAATATCTGATCAGTACGCTGTATATTAATCATACTTTTCGGAGCCGTTGTATGACTTTTCGGAGCGTATATATACATAACAGTTTTAGCAATACAGTTATCTGGAAATGAAATCTAGCCAAATTTAAAGCCAGTCTTATGCTATCGCATTTTAGACCCGTCAAACCAAAGATTACCAAATAAATAAATAAAATATTTATTGTTATGGGAAAAAATCCGCAGGATTATAATATGAGGACGGGTAAAAAAAATAAAAACAAGGGAGGCAAATCAGAAATTTGTTTCTGATGCTAAAATAGACGAAACCCGATTTTTCATGTCAACACCTAAAAACAGTTAAAGACAATAAGAAGAAAATAAATAGAAAACTTACCGACCGAATTATTAAACTATTGCAAACAAATTTTATTCAATTATTCAACATGGATTAACGTTAAACAATGAAAGTGGCTGGATGAATGTATAAAATACTCTGTCCCATAATTCTTGTTACATTTATATAGAGATTTCTATATGCGACTGTAACAACTATTATGGGACAGGTAGTACAATCGCATATGAAGCGGTCATCGAAAGGACTGAGTTTGTTACGATTTGTTCAAGTTAATTAGTAAAATAAAGCTTCAAATACTTACAAGATGATCGAATGTGTAAACTTTGGTGGTTTCTGTATTTCAAAAAGATAGGATTGATTAGGATTTACTGCAATGGTTGATGATTGGGTCCTTTGTCTCTCGTCTTCTTCGTACCTCCTCACTGATTGAAGCAGGGTTGCCACTTGCCACATAGTTGGAGATGTTTCTGGCCAGAAACACGCAGAAAATGGCCAGAAATTGCCAAATGCTAAAATTGTTAGTAAAATATTTCAAAACTGCAGTACAAACCAAATATAAGAATTTATTAAAAATACTACTGCAACAAAGTCAACTTCTATGTTCCGTACAGATGGCAGAAAGTAAGGGTCCAGTATAGCATTACAATTACATTGTAAATAGAACACCCCTCTTTACTTTTTCCAAACTGACTAATTTCCTGAGGAAACAAAGGTGTTATGTATGGAGATCACAAAAAATTGTTTGCTAAAAATTCTGTTTTCTAATTTATTAAATAAAAAGTGTGAAGTAAATGAAAAATGGGGGGAAATAGCCTAAAATTAAATATGGCCAAACCAAAAAAAATTTTAAAAGGCTAAATTTTTTAAATCTGGCTATAAAATGGCCAAAATGGCAACCTGGATTGACGAGTGGTGAGAATCACCATCATCATCATCATCATTATTGTACATATCTCATCTGAATCTAGGACATTTTGGCCTGGACAGTTCGGCCGTGGAAGTTTCGGTCACAAATTTTCTACCCCGCACGTTTTGGGGTCCCTGAGAAAGGGCCCTACATGCATTTTTTCAAAAATAATAACAACAACAATAATAATAATAATAATAATAATAACGCAAAACGCTGTCAACTAAATGAAAATTCCCCTGTAGTGCCCCAGGACCATGCTTTTGACCCGGCTCTACAGAATGCAAAAAGGAAAGAAGAAGAAGAAGAAGAAGAAGAAGAAATAGTAGTAGTAGTATTACAACAACAACAATAACAATAATAATAATTGGGGCCGCTACGGTGAAAACCACAGCACTGCTGTGAAGTGTGAGGATGATGAGAGGAGGGTGGGAGACCTGAGGAGGCTAGAACCACCGGACATTTGGTGAGAAACTTCTAACCACAACACTACTGTAGAC
>VCCN01005041.1:53022-88000 GCA_006491835.1 Architeuthis dux | reverse complement strand
TTAGGGGTTTGTGGCAAGGGAGGTAACTCGTGGCATTTACTCTCTTGCGCAGCCTGGCAGGACATCACAGTGGTGTCGGTTATCTATTGGTATTTAGTTGTAAACTGACCCCCATCCCATCATTAATACATCTCCATCTATTGCTTTAAATAACTAGAAAGAACTAAGAGGGTGCATAACTCTGCCAACGCCATTGTCAGGGGAAGTAATTGTGCATGGATCCACCCCCAAAACGTTAATCACTTCCTACATAGCCCATTATCCACCCTTCCACAGAATTAAAAAAAAACTGAAAGATATCTCTTAAACAAAAAAAATTCTCCGGATCCGCCCAACAATTCAACTACCTCTCCCTAACCCCATTGGCCACACTTCCACAAAATTACATTCCCAAAACTCCTAATGGACTGATCCACAAGAAACACATTGATACAGCTAACAAAGAATAAAGGGGACAATGAGATACGCTGCCTCTATAGCAAGACAACGGAACAGAATGCTGAAAGGTGCAAAGTGACCGTCTCTCCCTCGCCCCCCTCCTTTAGTCTCATTAGATGTCGCCAATTGTTTTGCCGATCCACACACAAACAAGCCCGTCATTCCTGACGGGTGTATGCTAGTATATATAATATATATATATATATCTGTAACTTTGCAACACTGAAAACATGTCACGCTTTGCCTTTGATCATGTCAGTTGAGAGAAAAATAAAGTAATTAAAAATAAATTTAATTAATTATGATTCAATGAAAATCAGTCAATTGAACAATTATTCAATTGGTTTTTAAAAAAAATTCTTTCTTTTTTACAGGAAATATAGTGGAAAATACATTTATTGACAGCGTGTGTCTGCTACCTGTAAACTCAGTTCAATTGTAAAGAGAATGTTGAGTCACTTTTCCTTAACCATAAGTGATCAAAACCTTATACTGTCATTTGCCGAGTCTACGGATAAATAATAAAAGGAGTCTTTTGTAGAATTTCTGATTAAAATCACACATTTTTAAACATATCTTCTTCTATTTTATTAACTTTACATAGGCTTTCGTGGCTGTTATGGACATTATGATCTCCTTTGCCGAGAGGAGATGTATGTACACACACTTTTCAAAAATCTTCGAACCCCTATTTTGTTTTTTAAAATTATTCTTAAGCTTTTTCTTGTTTTTTCTACAAAGAAAAAAACCAAAACTTTTCAAAATTGGATATTTTTAAAAGCCAATGTTATTGTTTCAATGTTTTGTACTGTACTGTTATCGAACACAAATTACCGAATAATGGAGAGAAGAGGATATTTAGCGGGATGTATTATTTGTGGTTTCTGATTAAAATTACGATATAATCTGCTATGTTAGAAACTTTGCATTGGCTTTCGTGAGTTTTATCGACCTTGTGCTGAGATTTGCAGAATCAAGAAGAAGATGATTTACCGGACGTGGGCGGAGATGAATAATAAATAACGGAAGAAGGGAGTCGTCCTTATTTGGGGTTTTTATCTCCGTCAGAAGAGGGTAAGACTAAGTACCGGATGGAACCAGCCGCGGAGGTCCAGACCCCCCACCGACTTCTTCAAGGCCGACCCTCGTAATTCGTGCAGAAATGAAGAGAAAACCGTGAGGATGGGGTTCGGGTGAAGCTAGTCCGGCAGAACGACAGAAATAAATATTAAAAATCGTGACACCTCACCAGAAGGTTACAGTTTGACAAAACTTAGATATATATGTTGCAAAGTCGGCAGCAGGACTTATCGGAAATGTGAAAAAGGTGTGTGTGTGTATTTTGCACGTATATGTGTGTATACATACCACAAACACGGTGGCATGTTGTTGTGTGTGTATACATATGTCACAAACACATACAACGTTTTAGCAGATATTTTAAACTGTTCATGTGTGAATTAGAACATTATGGCTCTTATTTACAAAATGACATACAGTACCAAAAATTAGCTATATTCAAAGTTCGGAAAAATTAGGCCTTAAAACCCTAACCATTATGCCCCATGAGCATGGGGTGAAATGGGTCACTTTTTCGAGCAAATTCCTTTTGTTATAAATAGAATTCAAAATTGTTCTTAACTTATTCAAAGATGTTCTGCAAACCCCCCTTTACCATTTAAACATCCCATTATCTAGCTACGATGTAGGGGAGATAAATGTGCATGGATCCGCTCCAAAATTTCAAGGCCTTTTTGTTGCCTATTGCCCACCCTTCCACAAAATTTAATTGAAATTCATTGATAACTCTTTGAGGTAATGTGTGGACAGACAAATGGTGAGAGTTGCATAAAGATAAATATTTTCTTTACTTTTCATCTTTGGCCAATCTCTTCTTTAAATTTCCCCAAAGTAAAGAAGACTTTTCAGATCATTGAAGAGGATAGTTTTCTGCTTCCAACGGTACCAAATTTATTTTGTAGACATTTTTTTCCGGGTACCACCATATTTTGTACTATTTTGACTAGACGAGGTGGACTAACGAAAAAGACACTAATAGTTTTATTTATTTGATGATTGCAATTGAAGTTAACATTAAATCTACAAAATGAAAGGATTTGGTACTATATGTTATTGTCCGGTAATCCATTATTGACACAAATGCGATAACTATAAACATTAAATGGAAGTAAAAGTTTGTTGTAATTTTTAAAATAAAATAAGCCTGGCAACTGAAGGGTCAAACTCCACTCCTACTTCTTTTCCGACTGAAGATGATTACTGCAACTTTTCTATTGTTTATATAGCAAATAAAACAATATTATTTAGTATTAGGTATTTCTGCGCACTTTGGACATCCCATTTTAAAACGTAAATTAAAATTTAAAAACAGTTTTTTCTTGTTTTTATTAGAAAGATAAAGTCCAAATGTTATGATTTGCGTAACCGGCCACCTGTGGCGGAAATGTAAGTGACCTCGATCACCTTAGGAGATGGGTATATTGCATCAATGTTGTAAACAGGAAATGGTGACTGGTCATTGACACCGTGAGACACCACGTATGCATTGGGGAGATCTATAAAGAAGACCCAAAGAAATCATCCCTGCCTGGGAAGCGGACAGAAATCTCGACACTCAAAGAAGACAGCAGACATCAGTGGAGCCGAAAGGCACGACACCGCTGCCCCTGTTGGGGGACAGCCTGGCGGTTATCCTTATCTTCTCTCTCCCACTCTACACTCACCGGCCAACAAAGATGTATGTTGTGTAATAAAAATATGTCCAGATATTTTTACAAGCAAGTCCAGGACACCCCGCTATATAACACAAGTATGTGTCCGGAAAAAACGTAGAATTGTGCTCTTAAAAGTCAATTTAAAGTTTTAAACTATAATTTCCGCCATTTAGTTGACCTTTTTTGAAATTTAAAAAAAATCAAAAAAAAAAAAATCGAAGTCTGCAATTTTAAACAAATTTTAAAATCAAGAATTCTTCCGATGTTTTTAAAAAAAATCAGATATACTTAGTTTCATTATTACTGAACAATCCATAACCGAATAATTACCATTTTCCATTCAAAAACTACATAAAAACCTTTTTTTCACGTTGGGGGAGGGGGGTAAAATATCTGTCAACACCTGTTTACCGCCATTGATAAGAAATGTTAACATGTGCAGATGCACTAATAACGTATTACGGAAGTAGGTATTTGTCAATAAGCAGATGGCTGACTGAGATTATTACAGCAGTTGTGTCCTCTTTGAAATAATAGAAAATTTACGTTTATGTCCATCCGTAGAAAAATATCGGCCAATTAAATCACAAAAACAAAAAAATAATTAAAAAACAAGTACATGGTTTCAGTTTTCAGTTTTTTTTTTACATATCTTTACTCCCCCTTTGACTACATCATGTGAGAACAGAATTGAACTGATGGCAACAGAAACAGAGTAAAAATTGAATATTTAAAAGCAATAGAAATTAAAAAATTCTCTATAAAATAGATTTTAATGCTAAGATTATTTCTCTTTTTATGGAAAATAGCGATAAATCATATTTTACAAAATGAATGAAAAATATTGGCAATTAGAGCAGTATTTTTATTTTCTCGCATTTTTCGCAAAAAGATTTTTACGGAAATAAATAGATTAGCTTTTTCAAAAACAGAAGCAGAATTTATATGTTCATGGTCTTGACTTAATAATGTAAAAAGATCGGACTGATCGATTGAAAATAAATCAATGAAAATTTAAGGTAGTATTTTTAATCACAATGAAAAAATTCTGTTTTGTTGGTGTATGCTGGCGACCATTTTGTTTTATGCAAATGAGGTAGTTCTTCCCAACTTTTTTCTTGGGAACATCTTTTTTCTGAAAGAGAACATCCCAAGGAACATTTTGGTACCCGAAAAGTAGAATCATGGGGGGGGGGGTGCACGGTAGCCCCTGCTGGCCCCCGGACTAACATATTTCGCCAATCTTTCAACTTACTAACAACACTAAGATTTTTCAACGAAAAAATTAAGTTTTATATGATTTTGACGTTTATTTTATCAAGGTGTCAATTTTCCGTATTCTGCATAGAAATGCCTATTTAGTATACATGTATTTCTTTATTAGAATGAAATTGGCTGTTGCGTATTTGTTGCATACATTTTCATAGATATGTAAAGATTTGGCAGTTTGGCTAAGTCGGCAGGAGAGCCGCCTGTTGAATACTTGGTTGTGATTCCAAATCACAAATCAATTTTCGGCTGTAACTTTTTAAGCCTAAGAGATACAAATTGACAAGATATACCGTTGAAAAGCTGATATATATATATATATAAGGGATAATTAATTATGATCCCCCATACCGTCGGCCCTCCTCTGGGTTGGAAGTGATTGTTATAAAAGCAGCAGGCTCAAGGCAAGCAGAGAAAACAAAAAACAGAGTGAGAGAATACAAGAAGTGAGAACGCAGAACACAGAGTTCGCGTTAGCAGAACCCATACAGAGAGATGACCGGAAGCCAAAATCTCTGACTGACCAACCCAGAAGTACTGCAGCATAAACTTGTTCCAACATTGTTCAGTCGAAACCTCAAAGAAGCCTTTGAGAAACGTCTGCTTTGTTGCGAGTCACCAGCTGCTATACAATCTTCCAACCCGATCGAGGGGGCCACCCGTATCACATTACCACTCAGCCAAGTGGGAAGGGTTTCCTTTCTAAAAACCTTGTAACATTTACCGTGGTAAAAATTCTCTGCCAACCCAACATCCATTGATTCCTCAAAAGTGTCCGAGACCAATCTCTGATCAGAAACATAACATGGGGGAGTCACGTTTTGGATGCTGAAGCATCAAGACAACTTGTCACTGGTAGCAACGGTGTGTCCACGTTCGCACCGAAGCTCCACAACCTGGCTGCAGACCAATTAATGGATACCAGGAAGGTAAGGGTCATAGTAGAGGAAAGAACTGATTTGTAAGCTTTAAAAGTATCAGCCTAGTTAAGTGAGAATGTGGCACAATTTCCCATTCAAAGAATAGCAGCAGAATGGTGGCTGTAGCAGTAACAAGTTGCCATGAGTGAAGAAGACAAAGAAACAAAGGGAGTCAGTCAAAAAGGGCACGAAAATACAAGAAAAGGAGTCCATTTTGAAAAGGTTATTAAAAAACCATGTGTGGAAATGTTCAAGAAGAAAGCATCCGCCATGTTTGAATTTGCGCAGCAAATCCAAACAAAGAGATACCATTCACATAAACAATAAGAGAACAAGGGCATAAGATAGAAATGAACGTTGCACTTAATAAAAACATAAAATGAAAAGAAGTACATATATGCATATTAATAATGGAAAGATTGTACAATTAATAAAGTGGTTGTGGTGTCACTTGTAGATATACGCTAGCGTGTAAGCAATCATGTTAGTTCCTTAGACATAGAGAAATACTGAGAAAATAACAGTAGAGATGGTCTTTAGAGATGTGTTATTGTATAGGTTCAGTAAGAAGAGAAATACATTATTGGCTCTAGGGGCAGGAAAACTGTACATATGCCACATTTTGCAAGTTGTTTTTGCCGGGAGAGAAAAGAGTGTCTAGTAGGAAAGAATAGATATCAATGCGTAGAGACATATCTGTATAGACAAGGTTTTAATGTGCCTAAAGGGGTTAGGCATGTGCAGTTGGACTGCTGGCATAGTATCAGAGCACCAAATAAGCCCAGAGACCAGTTTACACAGAGTTTTTACAATAGTGCTGATGTCAGGGAAAAAGGGGAAACTATATCTAGTTTTGTATTTCCTATGGTTCAGGCTGGTTTGATTGTGGCGATAAAATCAGCCCTATGTTCATATTTATGACTACTTACATCAAAGTGGCCGCTACAATATGTAAGACTTGTCAGTTTGGCTCTGTCGGTAAAAGAGCTGCCTGCTGACTACTTGAAGGTAAATGTTAATTTTATATATCGGTTTGTTCTAACGTGACAGGACTGAAAAACAGTGAACAGTTTACTACCCTGAATTAGGTGAGGATTGTTGTTGTTACGGTAGAAAAACAATGTCGAGTCCATACTTGGACTGGAGTTTTCCAATAAGTAATATTTTATTTTAATTTATAGTAATTAAATTGTTAAAATATTACTTATTTGATTAAACATATTACAGCTGAATGACCCTGGTGATGATGAAAATAAGGAGTGGGGACATTGTATCATTCATAGAGAGGAGGGGAGAGTATGAGCGAGAATGGATGTTTGGTTATCAACTGCTTATAAAGTGGCAAAGTGTGACGTAATGAACTGACTTCCGTGTGGTTTGAGTTCTCGTTCATGTGCTGCCCGAGATGGAAGGAAAGATGTGAATGGAGGAGGCTGATTCGGTGAAGTTTAAAGATTAGCTCTCTTGAAGGGAAGCTCTCACAAGTTTTTTTGTTCGGTGGTAATTGGTCTGTTGAATCAGACGTACGGTCTGTGTCACTGTGATTTGCATAACCTTTCGCCATCAAGTTCGAGTCGAATACCAGCTTCTTTTAGGCCATCTGAATTAGAGGTTAAAATGCGGAGAAAAAAAAGTGAAATTTCTGAAAAATACTTTTATTTGACATCTTAAATAACAAAATTGGAGGAACAGGATGATAAAAAACATATATTATGAAATGAATTTTTGCGACTCATCAGAGAAATAATCCAGCAGACATCGACACCATATTTTAAAAACATAATTAAACCGGAAAAAAATTAGTCGGCAAAAGTGATGTTTGTCAAACAGGTTGTCTCCGAATTGTCTGCAGGACGAAACTGCTGTCAACAACATGTTGTTTACTGAAACGACTGGACACGGTTGACTTGTAATGCAAAAATGGTTGCGCTTTATTTTTGTTCATATTTAAGTGTTTGGACCAGCTACAACTGTTATATTTTGCACACATCACCTCCAAATATATTTGAATGAAAATGAAAACTGTTGCGTAGACTTAAAGCAGTTGTTTCCTTTTTTTAAAAATCTCTGTACATGAAGTGGGGGATCGTTTTTGTCATTAAGTGATAAAATGACCCCTCCATGATTAATGCATCTTAGTGTAAGATGTCCCTGGCCATAAAAGAGGGATCGGTTATCTATTGGTATTTAGTTGTAAACTGACCCCCCCCCCCATCATTAATACATCTCCATCTATTGCTTTAAGTCACTAGAAAGCACACAGAGTGCATAACTCTGCAAATGCCATTGTCAAGGGAAGTAATTGTGCATGGATCCACCCCAAAATTTAATCAATTCTTCCATAGCCCATAGACCATGCCTCCCACAAAGTTTTATAGAAATAAATACAGAACCTTTGGAGATATTATGTGGACAGATATTACATTTTGGTGATATTATGTTGTAAATATGGACATGTTACCTAACAAGACAACAGAATGGAAAGCTGAAAGGTGCAAAGTGACCATCTCTCTCTCTCAACCCTACTTCAGTCTCATTAGATGTAGCCTTTGGCTTTCCCCTACCTTGTTGACCAGCTAGGAAGGGGAGCAGAGTTGCTAAACAAGATTCCACGTCTGATCATCCTCAAAATAGCTTGAGTTGAGTTGAGACCCCAAAACTAGGATACTTGCAAGTTGAATTAATGAAAAAGAATATTACCCAACAAAAGTCTTTTGGCTCCCTACTGCCGATCCAACAAGGCTGTCATTCCTGACAAGTGTATGCTAGTATATATATATCTGTAGCTTGGCAACACTGAAAACATGTCATGCTTTGGCTTTGATCATGTCTGTTGAGAGAAAAATAAAGTAATTAAAAATTTAATTAATTATGATTCATGAACAATTATTCAACTGGTTTTTGAAAAAAGATATTTCTTTCTTTTTACAAGAAATATAGTGAACTAGCATTCCAAGGGAAATTATGAAACACTGCCACCCATATATGCTGTGTTGGGGGTGATCAATTAAAAAGTTGGGCTGTGATCACTAAAAGATGTCTGAATTTTCAAACTAGCATAAACTTACATTGAAAATTGAACTATAATCCTGTTTTGGAGGGGAATTTTCAAAAAACTAAAAAAGTTTTCCCCATCTCGTTGAGGAGAGTGTGTGTACAAAATTTCAAGTTTCTACTATGAATGGTTAGGGTTGGGTGAATAGATAGATACATATAAATGTGTGAACACATGAATAACCTAAACCTTTGGTAGTGGTGATTAAAAATACATTCCAGCCCAAAATAATTGTTTTTTCTTTTACTCCATGTTTTCTTTATTGTATCAGTAATTTTAAAATTGAAATCTTATAATACATCTGTTAATTTTTCCATAATAAGGCCATTTCATAAGGTATAGGGAAAAATTGGGCAAAAGATTTGGACATATTTTCTTTCAAATCAAAATTTACATTAAATCTTTTATTGGATATAAAATATAAAAGGAACGGTTTAAAATGTACAAAAGGTATCTCCTATTTCAAAAACTTCTTTTGAAGAAGAGTAATCAGCAATTTTCTTTTTAGAGAGGTAGATCATTTTAGCGAGCAGTCCCAGGTCAAAGTATGCTCAATTTCCGGAATTAACAGATTTGATATTTTGGAATGAAATTTTAAATAAAACAAAGATAAACCTAAAATGTTTAACATTCAAAATGTATTATGTCTACATGACAACCAGCAAGCACCTCTATATAATATAACAACACTTACAGAAGTGATGTATCTTACTAACACCAAATTGAGAAAATAAACAAGATTAAATTACTTCTATAGCAGTTGGAAATGAAAACAAATGTTAAAATCCAGTTTGCCTTGTTTGCTCTTTAACATGCTTGCAAGAAAACAGGAACTCATGCCAATCAACTGTTTACAAGTAAATGATTTCTCTCTAGTGTGTATTTTCAAAATTGTATGTTAACTCACCAGTGTGTGCTTGCATATGCTTCTTAAATATTGAACTCAGTGAAAATTCTGATCTACACACTTAGGAAAAATATTGTTTCTTTCTAGTGTGTGTGCATGTGTCTTTTTAAATTTAAATGGTGAAAATGGTTTCTCTCCAGTGTGTGTGCATGTGTTTTTAAACCTGAATAGTAGGAAAATGTTGATTCACAGACCTCACATGAAAAGGGTTCCTCGCCAGTGTGTTTGAGAATGTTTTTTTAAATGCGAATTCTGTGAAAATGCACACCCACACACCTCACAAGAATATGGTTTCTCTCCAGTGTGTACACGCATGTGTGTTTTTAAAGATGCATTCTGTGAAAACGCAGATCCACACACCTCACAAGAATATGGTTTCTCTCCAGTATGTGTCCGCATATGTACTTTTAAAATTGAATGCTGTGAAAATGCTGATCCACACACCTGACATGAAAATGGTTTCTCTCCAGTGTGTCTGCGCATGTGTGCTTTTAAAGATGCATTCTCTGAAAATGCTGATCCACACACCTCACATGAAAATGGTTTCTCTCCAGCGTGTCTGCGCATATGTGCTTTTAAATATGTATTCTTTGAATATGCAGATCCACACACGTCACAAGAATATGGTTTCTCTCCAGTATGTGACCGCATGTGTACTTTTAAATTTGAATGTTGTGAAAATGCTGATCCACACGACTCACAAGAATATGGTTTCTCTCCAGTATGTGTGCGCATGTGTGTTTTTAATACTGAATGCTGTGAAAATGCTGATCCACACACCTCACATGAAAATGGTTTCTCTCCTGTGTGGGTCCGCATGTGTGCTTTTAAAGCGGTTTTCTCTGAAAATGCAGATCCACACACCTCACAAGAATATGGTTTCTCTCCAGTGTGTGTGCGCATGTGTGTTTTTAAAGATGCTGTCTCTGAAAATGCAGATCCACACACCTCACAAGAATATGGTTTCTCTCCCGTGTGGGTGCGCATGTGTATTATTAAAGTTCCATTCTGTGAAAATGCACATCCACACACCTTACAAGAATACGGTTTCTCTCCAGTGTGTGTGCGCAAGTGTCTTTTTAAATTTGAAATCTGAGAAAATGCTGAATCACACACTTCACAAGAATATGGTTTCTCACCAGTGTGTGTGTGCATGTGTGTTTTTAAAGCTGAATTCTGTGAAAATGCAGATCCACACACCTCACAAGAATATGGTTTCTCTCCAGTGTGTTTGTACATGTGTTTTTTCAAATTTGAACGCTCTGAAAATGCAGATCCACACACTTCACAAGAATATGGTTTCTCTCCAGTGTGTGTGCGCATGTGTGCTTTTAAAGATTTATTCTCTACAAATGCAGAGCCACACACCTCACAAGAATATGGTTTCTCTCCAGTGTGTGTGCGCATGTGTCTCTTAAAATTTGTATACTGTGTAAAAGCTATTCCACACACCTCACAAGAATATGGATTCTCTACAGAGTGTGTTCGCATATGTATTTTTAAAATTGCTTTCTCTGAAAATGCTGACCCACACACTTTGCATGTATATCGTTTCTCTCTAGTGTGTGTTCGCATGTGTATTTTTAAAGTAGAATTATTTGAAAATGCAGATCCACATACCTCACAAGTGTACGCTTTTTCTCCAGCTTGCATGTTTTTAACCTAGAATAATGCTGATCCCACACACCTCACAAGAATATGCTTTCTTTCCTGATTCTTGTATTCACGACTGAATTAATGAATAGTTTCTTCTTACAATATGTATGGTCATTAGAGAGGTTCATCTGTTCTACACTGCAATTGATATCTGTGAATGAAAAAGAGGTATTTTTAATGTAAATTGTAGATCTATGTATTACATCATGCAATACGATTTTTGTTCCTGGGTAGTGTTTTTTTTCTAATTGTTTATGTGCCAAAAGTACAGAGAATGTCTATTATTCCCTTCAAATTTTGCTTTTGTGACCAGGACAGTGATATTCATATGTAGTTTTTCTTATTTTATATGATTAGAAATGTGCAAATCGTCCAATTTCCAAGTAGATTTTAAAATAACACTGTCCTGGTCACAAACACAAAGCTTGAAGGGAATAAATTAATCAGAAAAAAAAATTATTACAAAGGTACAAAGAAAAAGTTGAAAAGTTGCATAGTATTAACTGCAGTTGTAAAAGTGTATGTTTCAGTGAACTGCAACATATAACATACTTCTTGTTCAGTCTAGAATTAGAGTTTATATAAATAGGCATGCCGAAATATCCCTTGCAGGCTTTGTACAACTAAGAAAATACTGCCACTGAGTACTGTCTGAGGAGAAGGGCACAGCCGTTTTTTCATTGGACAACATATAAAGAAGATCTTGGAGTGAAAGGAATTCCCCAAGAAGCTCACTAGGAAGGAGAAAGCAGCTTGATACAGCTTTGTCACAGTGGCTCTGGGCTTCCAAGGCAGTCAAGCCTAAAAACTATTTGGAGCTGGTTGAAACTATGGTCTGCAGGCTGTTTCTCAAAGTCCATATCCTTGACACACATTTTCATAAATTCAAGGAGAACATGGGAGCTTATTCGGAGGATCAAAGTGAGTTCTTCCACCAGGATATACTGGATTTTGAACACCTCTACCAAGGAACATATAACAAGAACATGATGGGAGATTATGTTTTGGGTCTGGTTCATGATGTGAATTACAGTACAATCGTAAATCTCAAAAAAATACATCTTTTGTAAACACTTTTGTTCAATGCTAGCATAATGTTGTTTGGAAACAAATGTGATTTTTTTATAATGTGCATAAAAATATACAAATTCACCCATTGTACAATTGGAAATTAGGTAATTTTCAAAATATCACTCTCCTCTTCACAAAACAAAGTGTGAAGGGAATAATAGCCATTTTCTATACTTTTTAGATATAATCAATCAGAAAATAACACTCATTACCTAGGAACAAAAAACTGATGGTAAGTAAAACTTGCAATAAATAGACATGCATTATTCAATTCATGTATGTACAATGATATCCTTGTTACTGTTAGTCCTGGCTCTAGCCCATAATCTGTTACTTGGTCTGCCATGTTTTTTTAATTCTTTATATATATATATAGATTGAAGAATATCGAGGTGTTAAAGCTGAGAAATAGAGACCGTTTTCTGTATGGCAGGATCAATTACCCCAAATCCGAATTTGAAACTGGACACCGAAAAAATAGAAAATCGCATAACTTTTAGAGTAAACAACATACAGAGATAAATGAACACAATTTTACAGGCTGTAATAATGTCTCACAGGTTCATTTTATCCCTATACTACACCTAGTGGAAACCCTGATACCGGACACCAAAAATATAATTTTTGAAGTAAATGCCATACAAAGACAAATGAACACATTTTTCCATACAATTCTGAGCTAAACAATTCAGTAAAATGGTTATTGTTCAGATTCAAACTCATCTTGACTTTATTTCATGACAAAAACAGCAAAAAAAAGCATTGAGAACATATTGATTAGGAGG
Organism: Architeuthis dux; assembly: GCA_006491835.1. Classification (NCBI taxonomy): domain Eukaryota; kingdom Metazoa; phylum Mollusca; class Cephalopoda; order Oegopsida; family Architeuthidae; genus Architeuthis; species Architeuthis dux. The sequence goes on along the minus strand of VCCN01005041.1, from coordinate 75,164 downwards.
CTCAGATTTTTTGAAAACATCATAAAAAAATATTTGAGAACAATAATTAAACTACAACTAATATCTTTCTATCAAACAGGTTTTTTGCCGATTACATTTCTAAAAATGACTACATTTGTATAGTAATCTCTCAGTTTTAATTTCATTACCATATTGTCTCCATTAGTTATACACAGATCAGGATTAGTCGGTTGCTTAAAAGCAATATTTACATTAGTGCCTCTTCCAGTTGGAACCTGGGACTTCCTGTAATATATTTTCCACTTCTGACTACACTCCTTAGACACAATCTTGCCTACATAATGTACTGCTTGTTGTTTGCCTACACAACTCTCAAATCTCACAATTACATAGTCACTGGGATGTAGATCTCTACTGAGGTATCCTCATCCTCATCTGATATAACTGGTTCCACATCATCAGCATCTAATGAGTCACTCTCAGCCTCTGCAAAATTAAGTGATTTTGCACATATCTTTGGTCTTGTGAGACTACTTGATGGACTTGACTCTTCCAAGTCAGCAAGTGACACACTCCTACCTGCTGCAACATTCACTTTCCTACTATGAGGTGCTCTCTTCATGATGCTAGTCTCTCTTTTATCTTGTAGGTATTTCAGAAGAGTTTTACCCACCAAAATAGTTCTTAATTAAATTGTAACGTTATTCTCAGTTGCCCCATCATACTGTTCTCAATTGCGGCACCCTAAAAATATGGTCAGTAATAAAGTACTAGTTAACACACCTGAGGTTTTAGTAGCCCAAGCTATTGTTCCAATCAATGAAATCATTAAAGAGGTCGTCAAAGTCTATCTCTCCAATCTACATCTCCTCCTCATCTACAGTCTCAGAGTTCTTGTCTGCATAATCTACTTCCTCCTCAAGAGCTTTTTTCTATTTTGACTCTCTTTTCTGGTCCAGTACCTCGATGAGAGTAGGAGGGGGAAGGGTTCAACCGTGCAGAAGAGCTCTAACACCCCTTCGTCCAAAGTCTTCTCCAATCCCATTCCTTGGATATAGGGTCTGGCCTTCTCAAATATTGGTGGGTCTGCTTCCTTGTAGCAGGCGTCTCTGAAGTTGGCTAGCTGTATATGGGGATAAGACCTTGAGGGGAGGCAGGCGTTCAAGGTCTACTTTGGAGTGTGAGTCCAGTATTTTGTCAGCACACAATCAGATTGACTGTAACTCACCATTTTTCAGTTACTGGTGTTTTGTCTATATTATAGCCAAATTTCAACAAAATCAATCAAGATTTGAGAAATTTTCCAAATTGTAAATAAATAGAAGGTTTTTGCTTATAAAATGTAAACAATTGGATCAGCCATGACTCACCATCTCCAGATAGAATCTCTCCATAAGCCTACATACAACATTTCATTGAAATATATTAAGGAATAACAAAATTATCCATTTGAGAAAAAGGAGACAATGACAACAGACACCTTTAATGTGTACAACTATAGATCCTCAAGAAATTCTTAAAAATTCACATTTGAAATAAGTACATTTTTCATGTTCCATTAAAAATTAATGTAACTGTCAATTATTAAAAAATATTTGAATGAGACCTGATATAAATCCCTGATAGTCATTTAATTTGCCATATCAATTAATTCTGTGACTAATTGAAAAAGATAATTCATGAAATAATTAAACAATATATATTAAGTATGGCAATGGCAGATTATATTTGGGCTATGGAACTTCAAAATCGAGTAGCCCAAATTGCAGTTGATGAAAGTTATAAAATCATACAAAGCACTCCTGGATAAACTGCTCATTGGCAAGGGAAAAGTGAATCCCTTGAAGGGGCTGAAGAAGAACCCTAAATTCTATAAAGCTTTCAGTCAGCTTGTCAAAAATGGTGGGTGCTGACAAAATACTGGACTCACACTCCAATGCATGCCTCCCCCCTAAGGTATGTCTCATCCCCCATGTACAGCGAGCCAACTGCAGAGTCACCTGCTACAAGAGAGCAGACCAACCAATATTTGAGAGGGCCAAATCCTATGATCAGAGACTGTGGATGAGGAGGATGGAGAGTACGAGTGTGGTGATGAGGTGGAAGAGATGGAGATCGGAGAGATAGACTTTGACAATGTCTTTAATGGTGATGAATAGTTTAGGGGACAAAAAAATTAATTACCATAGAATGGGGTAATTGAGAACATTGGGAGGCAAGAATGGCATCCTCTGAGCAATTATTAATCAGTATATTTACTGTTTATAGTGTGTAGAGTATGCCATTAGCCTTTAGGTACTAATCTATGTAAGTTAAAATAATTTCATAGTGCAAAATTCTTAAAATGTTATTAAATTAAATTGTTCTTTGTTCAGTAAAATCTGATACCAAATTACTAAACTTTCCACAGGTATAACCATTAAATGGTAAAACCCTGAATTTGAATCATGGATAGTATATACTTGGAGAAATAGCTTGGGCTACTAAAACCTCAGGTGTGTTAACTAGTACTTTATTACTGACCATATTTTTAGGGTGGCGCAATTGAGAACAGTATGATAGGGCAAATGAAAATAACGTTACAACAGGTAGGAGTATGTCACTTGCTGACTTGGAAAAGCCAAGTCCAAGTAGTGTCTTTAGTGGATGAAGGGAGATCTTCTAGATTGTTAGACCCATCCTCTCTCCTACTCTCGTCGAGGTACTGGCCCATAAAAGAGAGTCAAAAGGGAAAACGCTCTTGACTAGGAGGTAGATTATGCAGACAAAAACTCAGAGACTGTAGATGAGGAGGATGGAGAGTACGAGTGTGATGATGAGGAGGAAGTGATGCAGATTGGAGAGATAGACTTTGACGTTCTGTTTAATGGTGATGAGTGGTTCAGGGCACAAAAATCTTAATTATCTGTCAAAATAATGGTTTGGACTTAAATGGTGTACCAAGAGAGAAGATTATTGGACAAACCGTTGATATCTAGTTTATATATTACATGGACGAAAATTTCCTAGTGAAATCGACACGTGGAAAATTTAAAAATCTGGCAAAAATCAACATATTATTCAATTTTAATAAAATTTTCGATACTAATTTATTAAAGGATGAATTTTAAAAAAATTTCAAATTTCAGAGAAGATTTTTTTTCAGGATTCCTATCCTACCTTTTATTAATTTGATGATCTCATTAATTTTTTACATATTTTACAGATATATCCCTTGAGATATTAATTATGTTTACCTTTTTTAGAATAATATCCAGGGAAATCTGGAATGGAACTTTTACTTTGGGATTAGAAAAAACAGGAAAATTAAATAAAATATTTTTTTTCAGCAAATGTTTAGTTTTATTCAATTAATTATAATTCAGGCTTTTGATATGTGAAAATTTTATTTTTCACTCAATATTAAAAAAAAAAGAAAGGATTTTCTTTTTTTTTTTCCCCGATTATTGCGCTATTTTAGAAATTGTTTAAAATGTATATTTGTTATTCTTTTTATAGATTGGTCAGACTAAAAAAATATTATAACAAGGATAAATAATTTAAATATAGCAAAATGATGAAGAAATATTTACTGCCTGTATTTTCAATATATTTTCATATATTATTTTCTGTTTGTTGTTCATATAAATTGACCGCTATGGGAGGCTTTAAGCATCGTAGCTATTTTCCTTTTTCGTGTTTTAGCATTTGATTGACCCAGACAACAACTTAGAACATGCGATTTTCTTGTGGTGAATTCTAATCTTAAATCTTGTAAATTTTTCTTCATCAGTAATTTTTTGTGCTTTTAATCCATATTACCCTAACAATCTTCCTGGGATTTTTTATTTTTCACAAACAAATATTTTTCTATGTTTTACAAGGGGTTTCTATTTACAACCTAACCATACTAATGGTAAACAGGGCCGTTACTTTCTGTCTGTTGTATAGAAGTGAGGCTTTAAAGTATTCGGTTACTTCCCTTGTGACGCTTCTTTGATATTTTAATGATTATCTTCTTGTGCTTTCATTAAGGTTTTGTTGGAGTGGGGAGTGGGGTCTGCCCAAGGGTGTGTGTGAGTCACCCATATAAAATTAAACGAATACAGGGTTAGGGTAGTGTTGTTAGTAGTCTACTCGATCCTCTGTAAAAGCAGATGACAAAAATTCTATTTTCTCAAAGTTTTGGCAGGGAAAAGAAAAGATCCTTATCTTTAATAATTCAGAAGACTACAGACAGTTCCATTTTCCAACAAGTGATTTGTAAAGAAAGGTTTAAAAGGTAAGTTTAAACAGAGACTCGTTTGATTTGATTATCGACAGCCGATAAAAATATTGATCAATTCCATTGAAAGTTGCCAATAAATAGTTTTAGAAATTCGTTTTTCATTTTGTTTAAAGCAAAATGTATGACATTTTTAGCGCAGTTGACTGATGATAAAACTAAGTACTTTCGCTAAACTTATTTGGATTTGAAAATAACTTTTTTTTGGTAGATTTTTAACTACGGATATTTAAATTTAAAAACTTTTCATCATTGTCATTGATAATGGCATCATTATTGATTTTTTCGTTGAATGTCAAAATGTACGTTATAATTAATGAAAATAATTTTTTTTTGGTTCAGACAAGAATTTAGACTATTTTATTTCTAGAAAAACAATAAAAAAAAAAAATAAATAAATAAAACAAAAAAAAATTGAGAACGGAATTTTACAAATTTTGATGAAAATCAGGTATCGATTTGTATCTTTTTTGTCCATTTTTTGTTCATCCCTAAATAAATGAAAACATCAGATTCTCAACATTCTTTGCTTTTTTTGTCATGAAATAAAGTCAAGATGAGTTTGAATCTGAACAATAACCATTTCACTTTATTGTTTGGCTCAGAACTGTATGGAAAAATGTGTTCATTTGTCTTTGTATGGCATTTACTTCAAAAGTTATATTTTTGGTGTCCGGATCAGGGTTTCCACTAGGTGTAGTATAGGGATAAAATGAACCCGTGAGACATTATTACAGCCTGTTAACGAGCAGAATAAGAAAATAACCACTTCAAGGATTCAGAAAAAATAGATTATAGGACAAACTGTCAATATCTAGTTTAGATATGAAAACATCTTTTTTCTCATCATCTTTTCAGTTTTGTTGGCTGTTTTTGTCCTGAAATAGAGTCAAGATGTGTTTGAATCTTAATAAAAAACATTTTTCTGAATTACTCGAGTCAAAATTATATGGTAAACTAACAAATTTCCGGACATAAGCGCACTCTTGGGCAGCCCTGTCTGTCCCCCTCTCCCCACCAAAAAAACCTTAATGAAAGCACATGAAAAAAATAAGCCCAGGAAGATTGTTATGGTCTAATGGATTAAAAGCACAAAAAATTACTGGCAAAGAACATTCTATTTTTTATTTAATTAACGGATGTGGATCTTAACATATTTCTCAGTGATTTAATTCTGGTGTCAGGTGACTCCAAAATCTGTCGGAACGTTCAAACCTGTCTGGACCTGCTCTGACATTAGCATCCTCTGGGGGTGGGGTGGGGTGGGGGGTAGCATCCCTCGGGCCTGGGTATTTATCCCCGGACGGTTCAGGTATGGGAATTTACCATCCTCTGGGTGTCGGGCGTGGGAATTTACCATCCTCTTTGAACTTCGACTGTGGGAATTTAGCTATGGTTTTTCTCTGGTCCATTCAGGCGTGGGAATTTAGAAATTCGGAATTTAGCATAATCCGCGCCTCGGTCGTAGGAATTTAGCACCACTGCACCAGGTTTTCCTCGGTCAGTTTTTAGAGGTTTTACATATTTTAGAGTCACCGATCGTATGTGACAATGAGGAACAAACGGTCGGGGTCCAGTTTTACATTATAGATACATTGTAAATCGATCACCCACTTTAGAGTCAATTCACTCTCTTCCCCTATAAAAGTTTTACACAAAAACGAAAAATTTCCGGAAGAAACGAAGGTCAGTGAAAATGGTGGAAAATAAGTGCCCATTTTATCATTATTGTAAATATACAATCCCTTCGTAAAAAGTTTTAAAACTTATTGTTCAAAAACTAACAAATTTCCGGATGTCTCTAGAGTGTAATGGATTGAAAGCACCTAAAATTGAATTTTTAAAAGAATTTCTTCTAGAAGAACTGCGGGGTTGAAACAAGCAAATCTTAACCTTTTTCTTACTTACCTTTCAAACAAGGAATTCACTCAAGAAAGACAAAAAAAGTGGAGAAAGTAGATGAGGTAATTTCTTTCAAGTGTTTTTCTTTCGGAATTTGGTCGCTTTCTTAGGATTTCTCAGTCAATTTACACAATTTCTAGGTTATTCGTGGAATTTATAACAAAAATGTTGAAGATTTAAAACATGAAACAAACGTCAAATTAAGTAAATTAAAATAATCCCAAAGATTAAAATGAAAAATTCTTACCTGGATTATCTTTAAATATTTAAAAATCTTTCAGATGTAAAGATGATTTCAGGATTCATAAAACAAACGTCAAATTATCTTGGAAAAATATTTCGACGGATGGCGAGAACAAAGGAAATCGGTGTACAACATAATTAGTCCCTTGAGTTAAAATATCCACAGTTTAATTATCTTCAGTATAGGTCATTTGGCACCCGATTAGTGTAATTAGACCCGTAACCAAATGTTTTTAGTGTTCAATATGAGAAGCAGTAGCTGTACTGCGAATCCTTATTTGTCGAATTCTTCGCTAGCATCTACTGTTTCCTGACTAAGGCATTTCCAAGCTGCTGTGCCCGGGACTGGCGGCAAATAATGAATTCCTTTTTGTTTATAAAACGAGAGGAAAGATCGTAAATTTTCGTATTTTTGAATTAAATCAGGAATATAATTCTTCTGTTCCGGAATCATGAGGCAGTTGAAAATAAAATGATATAGAAATGCGCAAATATGTACAACGTCCATAATTTTGAAGTCAAGGCTGCTAAAGAGTTCCAGCAAATGTACCAACAGCTTGGACCATAACGTACCAAATCGTCCATAAAAGTACCAATTAAAAACACAAAAATAAACGCTCTTCACAAATTAAAACAAATTAATCAAACTTAACTCAAAACTAAAAACCTCATTCATTTTCATCTCTCTGTTCATTTCAATCATAGGCAAAGTAGAACGACTCAACCCTCAAAAATGCATCGCATCATAAAGAAAGACTCATTTCAGCGATCACCGCTAAAGAAACTAACATTTTTTTCTACTTTCCTACTGGACTACAATCACTGTTTCAGTTTTAGTAAAAAAAAAACATTATTTTATTTTTATTAAATCAAGTATTCTAAACCATTTTTATTCATTTTTCACTACTATTTATCCTCATCTTAATTTTTACTAGTTTTTAAAAAAAATCACAATGTGTAAAATCGTTTAACGAATAATAATAGCTTTTTTTAATTTTTTTTTTTATTAAAACCGCCAATTGTAATTAAAAAAAGAACTGAAAGTTAACATCAAGGTAACTAGTAGTTAAAAATTAAACAATAACACTGCCAGTGCCGGCTTTACTGAAATTCTCATTAAACAAACTAAAAATTACGATCAATGTAAATAGTAGTCAAAAATTAAGAAAAATGCTTTACAATGCTTCATTTAATAAAACAAATTAAATAACATAATCTTTTTTGACTAAAACTCAAACAGTTGTAGCATTCACTTTTCACTAAGTACCAAAATAGGGTTTAAAATAGCAAACTGGTCTTGTCACTTCGACAAGGGCCAGCTCTGATCCCTATGAAGTACGCAACTAATACTAGCTCCCTTTTTGCGTGACGTCAGCACGCCTATAAAAACCCTTGTCCTGGCCTTCGTAGCCTGTTTTCACTACAGTGCTACCTTAGCCCGTGTCTATTTCTCTGGCACGTAAAAACATCTCTCCCTTTTCCACTTAATGTTTCGGTCCCGCTTAGAAGCCACTTTCTGTCAAAAGCCATCTTTTTAACTTAACAACAGATTTCCTTTGTTGGGAGCAGCCACATTATTAAAGTGCACTCATAGCCTACATAATTTAGTTCGTATAACTAACACTGCCGTCTCACAAAATACATTTCGGAACGCGAAAAATGGCTAGAGGCAAAAGTCCCTCTTTCTTTTCTTTTCGCCATCATCTCACCAAAAACCCTTCTTACATATGCATATACATATTTTTTTTTATTAAACATGGCCTGTTTACACTTTAAATCCAACACATTTGTGTTTTCATTCTTTTCCTTTGTTTGAATTGACCGCCAAAAACCATATAGCCGATTTCCGTCCTTCCTCTTTTGACCCCGTGACCTTTCCTGCTGCTATTACCGGTAGCCATGACAGGTAATTTTTGCCATCGCTTTTTCACCGCTAATTTCAACTGTAGAAACGATTCACATTCTTCTACAACTCAAGTAACATCTCTCCCGCTTCACCATTCATTACATATCCACTTCAACACAACAAAATCACAGACCTTGTAGAAACAACCTCTCACTCTACACAGTCATTGCAATACAATAGTAAACAAAATGTTAGCTTATTTGGCGGTGAGCGGTCAACTCAGTCCTTATGATATTGTAGCGGTCACTTTCTAAAGAATACCAAAATAGGGATAGAAATGTCAAGCTGGCTTTATAACCACGATGAAACCAGCTCTGATCCATATGAAATACGAAACTAGACCTGGCTTCCTTTTCCCGTGGCGTCAGCACGACTATATTAACTCTTTTTTTACGATTTTCAAGGCGCGCTCCTTGTTGTCTGTTGCCTGCCTAGGGTTCAGTTTTCACTCGCCCGTGACAACCTTTTTGGGCACGTTAAACCCTTTTTCATTCACTTAGTACCCTAGTGCTCACTATGTGTCTTCATATCTACACCTCTTTTTAATATGGGCATTTCTTTAAATGCCGATATTTCTTGCTTAAAATCTTTAGTCATTTTCTCCATTCCTTTTCGCCCAAACTAGTATCGCGGTCACTTTCTTTAAAATACTAAAATAGGGCTAGAAATATCAAGCTGGCTTTACCACCACGATGAAACCAGTTCTGATCCATATAAAATACGAAACTTAGAATTAGCTTTCTTTTTTTCCGTGACGCCAGCTCGGCTATATAAACCCCTTCTTTACGATTCCCCAGGCTCCGCCTAGCCTGATCCGAATCTGGTGATAACCAACGTTTTTACAAGCTCGTTGTAATTATCGAAGATCTGATTAAGGGAGGGATAATTCGTACCAACAGCATGTATTAACTCCTTTTTTTAGCGCGTTAGGCATTTTTGAAAATACAGCATGACTGAGATACTTATTCCCAGGTTCATCTTCTTTTAGATAATCCCTTTGATATGAATTCTTTAATTCATATAAGTCGGCACGTGTTTTAGTTAGGAATCGTTTAATTCCGATAAATTCAGGATCGAAATCCGGTTTAGCTTCATCAATTTGTTTAAATATTTCACTAATGATATATTCTTTATCTAAATATTCGTCCTTTAGCAAACTCACAGCAGTGTCATAGTTCTCGTCACTGATTGTTAGATGTCGCACAATTTGCAACGCGTAGCCCGACAAATATTGCAATTTAGTCGCATTAGATTTTACGCTTGCGACACAATTCTCAAACTGAGTCAGAAAATTCTTAAAATTGAACTTGTCTCTATCACAATCTTTGCCGCTAAAGACGGGGCATTTTAATTTAGGTCGCAGTGGGCTGGAATTCATATTGCTGATAGCAGTAACCACTTTTTGGATTTCGGCCGTAGTAGCAGCGCCAGCATTGCTACACGCTTCTTCGCCCACCCCGGACTGGGAGGTCAACATGGATAAGTCCTCTAACATTGGAACGAAATTCAAACTCGACGCAAATATCAATTTCCTTATTCAACTCGTCTATCTTATCCAGCCATTTGTTAACGGACTATTCGTGCCTAATAAGCAAGTCCATTAATGGTAGCTGTAATCTTTAACTTATATCCAGATCGTCGCTTAGAAAGTCTGTTTGAGATACTAGCGAAGTCTGCCATTTCAGCAAATTACGGTTTTAAGAAATGTATAAGGGCAGTTAAGCGGGTGAAAGATATAATATTCGATCCAAAAAAAGTGGTTCGCGTTCTAGAAGCTATTTTATGCAAAATGTTGGGAATTTTTAGTATTTCCCAAATTCATTCTGTAACAAATATATTGCTACTTAGTTTTTCTTGAACGCAAGAATATCAGGAATAACATTATGTTACGTTGTTTTTGAGTAAAAGAAATGTGCGGCTCCCGAAAAGTATATTTAATTGAAGCAACTTACCTTTTTTCTTCAATTGTTGATCACGAGGTTGGGTTGCATAACATACTTCTTTTCACGGAGGCGTGGATAAATTTTACTTCTCGAAGGAAGACACTGATTCAAAGTTATTTATTGTTTGAAAATCTTTTCAATGGTGGTTTTAGAAATAAAAGGTTAGAAGTGTAGGACTGTGTGTGTAAGCGTGTGAAAATGTATTTTTAAAATGTGAGTCCAGAATTATAACGGCTAACGCTTTGTGTCCAGATCCGTTTGGTAACGAATTTTTTCTGGAACTGACGAAGGAAGGGAAGTCTTCGAATTTATACCAATTCCTTCCCTCCCCATTTTACTGATGTTAAAACGTGTATGTGACAAAGAGTTCATAATGATGCTAAAATGTGTATGTAAAATTAAGGGAATTGGCTTACTTGATTCTGGGGACGTGTGTGTAAAAGTGTCTTACTTACTGTTGGGATCGAATTATTGGCTTGTAAGGAAAATCTGTGGTCTGGCTTCTGGCTCCCGGGTCACGTGGAGAGCCAAGGGTGGAAAAAGGCGAGCGAAATTCGGACATGTCTTTACATGACGGACAACTAAGAAGAAAGAAAGCGATTCAAAACTAGCGCCTGTCACGTGATTACTTGCTGGTCCCTGCTTGGCTGCCTGTATGTGAGGGCTGAAGTTAGCTGACCGTGTGTGGAAATAGGGAATTCCCTTCAATCATGGGGGACAACTCTGCTTTGACTGGCCACAATAGCAGTATTACTTGAGATTTGGATGGTGTTGATATGTAAATAGAAACCTCCGGTAAACAAATATATTCTTCACTATATATATATATACGTACATACATATATGGACAGTGCATTGGTGAGGGGGGATTGAGAAAGGTATATTACAGGCGGGCTTTTTTCGGAATGGGGAAGGCAGAACGGAAGATTTGTCATACACTATGGGGAGTATTTAGAGATGTGTAGACGGTTACGAGAAATGAACAGATACTAGAAATCAAAGTTTCCACAGACTATATATATATATATTGTCAAATCCACATACAGCGCTGTTTCGTCGTCTTACGACTCATCAGTGTGGCTACTGACTATAAGTACCTTGGTGCCTCGAGCTAGGATTGAAACCGGACCTCTGGGCCAGGAGTCCGACATCTTACCAAGGAAACCTCGGCGGATGTAGGTAATTTTTAAATACATATAAACCTATATGTTTTTATCTATTTACAAAAGTGCTCAATTCGAAATACCCTGGAGAGCTATGTGTAAATAGTTAATTCCCTACAATAGTGCTCTACCTCTAAACCGAGGGAGCGTATATATATATATATCGAGAGAGAGAGAGAGAGAGAGAAAGAGAGAGAGTTTAATTTCTCTGCTCTAGAAATGTAAACAAGACTTAACAATGGCCTAAAACCTGTGTAGCGGTCACATTTCTCAAAGTACTAAAATAGGGTTAAAAATATCAAACTGGCTTTGTCACCTCGACGGGGCCAGCTCTGAACCCTATGAAGTACGAAACTTAGTATTAACTTCCCTTTTTGCGTGACGTCAGCACACCTATAACAACCCTTGTTTTACGATTCTCTATGCCTTCGTAGCCTGTTCCCTACATTGCCTCTTTCGCCCGTGTCTATTTCTCTGGCACGTACCTCTTCCTTTTCCCACTTAAGGTTTGGCTCGTCTAGGGCTCACTTTCTAACTACGGACATTTCTTCAAATGCCGTCTCTTCTCACTTCAAATCTTTGGTCATTCTTTCTCCATTCCTTTTCGCCACAACTAGGAATGAATAAATAAATATAGGCCCCTTCGAGAATGTACAATGACCAATGATGACTAGTTTCTGTTAAAATCAGGTTTAGCGGAGCAACTCCTTAAATGTCTTCCTGTCCAGAATCTATCTTTACTACATGCCTGGCATCGTCTACTTTCTGTAAAAGACCTCTTTTTCTCTTAACATCAGATTTCTTTTGCGGAGAGCACAAAATTCTTAGGCGTAATTATCACCTAAAAGATTTAGTTCACATAACTAACGCTGCATTCTCACAAAATCCATTTCGGAACTCGAAAACCGGCTAAAGGCAAAATCCCTCTTCTTTTTACCATAACTCTTCATCTCACCAAAAACCTCTCACTAACTACTTTTACATATATGTGTATTCCTCTTTATTGTACCATTTTTCAGTGCAATGTTTTTATTAAATATAATCTTTTTTTCATTTTAAATCTGACGCCTTTTGTTTTGATTCCTCTGTTTGTATTGACCGCCAAAAACCAATATGGCCGACTGGCCTTTCCTCCTCTTTTTCTCCCTCACCGCTAGGACGTCAACTGCTATTCCTGCTGCGACTACCGGCAGCCATGACAGGTCATTTTGGCATTACTTTTTCACCGCTAGTTTCGAATGGTGAAACGATTACATATTCTCTAGAAATCCAAATACATTCTCCCTCCTTTAACAATTATTACATTCTCTCCAACTCTACACCTGCTTCAATTACGCAAAAGTATTTTTCTTTCTTTACCAATAACTTAATGCTATTATAAATGGAGCTAATGTTGATATAATTAAAACTAACTCCATTATTAAATGTATCTGACTCCATATAATAGTGGTATAAACACAAACAAAGATGAGAGCGTAGTAATCTCTAAGGGTAGACTAATAGTAGCAGCAGTAGTAATAGTACTGAGTACCTGTAGTGATAATAGCCTTTAGGGTCTGACTGCCGATAGTAAGCTAGGGTGCTGATTAGACTAGAGAAAGAAATGGTAAATGTTAGCGATACGCTCTTTCTTTCTCCGTGGTTCCTGCAGTAGTAAAAGGGATGAAATACGTGTATGTTGCAAGAGGCAAGTTGCACATGGGAAATAACCAATAAGAATAAAGAATACAAATACTTGCCAACGATAATAAGAAGTATATTTATTAGAGAAGATATAACAAAAAAGTAGTTCTCAGCTGATGAGAAGAAGAAGAAAGAATGCATTTAAAGACTTCGTATACTACTTAGTAAAGTGTTAAAGAGTTATTCGTTGGTTGAAGATGTTAAGGAAAGGAGTGTGTGTGTGTGTGTATGAATGCGTACGTACATAATCAGAGTTGAGAGGCATGTCTCTGTAAAACCGTCAGGGATTTGTCAGGCGACACAATTGACTGAACAAAGATGAAGAATAGATCGGTCTTTTTATAGTAAGAGGAGAGTGGAAGGTGATGGCTGGTCGAAATTGTGGTGTGTTGAACTGGGTATCATGAAGTTCCACGATGAAATGTAAGGTGACAAGAATACAAGGGTTTGCCAGACTTATTGTCTACAAAGGGTATCAAGTTGCGAGTCAAGTACGGGTTTTTCATGTTACGAAAAGTTTGTTATCTAAAAGCACTAGCAGACAAGATAACTTTATTTCTCGGAGTAAAAAGAGGTTTCACTTGTTGACCGGAGTGTGTAAGTGCAAAATACGTATGTGTCCGTTACACTATTTTCTTGCAATTATAACCAAAATTAAACCATCAAAGAAGATATTTAATTATTGCAATACATTTGGAAAAGTAAAGCCTCCGTCGCTTAAACGACAGCTCCCATTGAAGTAAAGTCCCGGTTTCCATTACATGCATCAGCTTAGGGATCCTTGCAAGTGCCTATTCTGGTCAAAGAAGGACTATATTCCTAAAAGTCTTTATAACCACCTCTTTGGCAGTATGCAAACACACTTAATGGCTACTTCCACCCTAATCACACAGCTTAGAGTGTACTCAAATTAAAATACAAATGCAATCATCAATCATCAAATTATTATTAATGTTTTGTTTCTCCTAAAAAATATGTTAACTGAACAGAAAGGAAATAAATGCTTTTGTTGGTTAAACTTCAAAATGTAAACAATTTTTCTCATTGTTTTTAATGAATAATGAAATGTCTTGTTTTTGATCAATGAAATTATAAAATGCAAGTCTCTAAATTATATTCCATTTGATAATTGTTGTTTCAAGAACAGCAGGATATCAATTTTATTTAGTAACTGAACATTGGATGTGAGATATGTTGAGTTCATAGAAGCACAAAATAAGCTGTTATAATTTTATTATTGCAAATAATGCATGAGTTTAGTATTTTCTTTAATAATACCTCTTCTTTATTTACAGATATTGCCATGAACTGTAATCATCGTGTCTATGTTGAAGATTAGAATGAAGAAAAAAAACTATTTTTTGAACAAGGATATGCACATATTTGACAGTTGCTGGACCAGGCATTTCATATTTCTAAACATATTTGCATACACACACATTTAAAAGAAAGGCTTCTCTTGTCCAGTGTGCAGATTGTCATTTTCATTGGCTTCAATTTTGAGAATAAAAATGTGAAGAGAAAACCAACTCATGTCAAATGTACAGATCAGCATTTTAATAGTCAAACTTTAAATAATCACATGCGAACAATAATAAAACCGTATTCTTTCAAAGGCTGTAGATCGGCCTTTTCACTGAAATCACATTTGAAAGTACACATGCAAATACACACTGGAGAGAAACCTTTTTGAGTAGAGTGTGTGGGTCAGCCTATTTAAACAGCTCTGATTTGGGCAAACACATGGAAAGATCCATTAAAGGGAAACCTTGTCAATGTGTGGATCTGCATTTTCACGGAGGTCAGATTTGAAGAACCACATGCCAACACACACCGAAGAGAAACCCTTTTCTTGTCAAGTGTGTGGATCTGCATTTTCAGATAATCCGCATTTGAAGAGACACGTGCAAACTCACACTGGAGCGAAACCCGTTTCTTGTCAAGTATGTGGATCAGTATTTTCACGGAGTTCCAATTTAAAAGGAAATATGCAAACTCTCACACTAGCGTGAAACAAAATTAGAAAAGTTGTGTGTAATAAGTGGAAACCATGTTCTTATAAAGTGTGTTGTTTAGCATTTCCACTGTAATTCAGATAATTATACTCATGCAGATACGCAATAAAGAACAACCATGCGCAGGCAAATTATATGGATTAACTTTTTCACAGAATTCCTATTTAAAAACTCACAATCATCTTTAAGAACGTGGAGTTTGTGCTTAAATACACAGGTAAACATACACGTAACGTTCTTGTTGTGTTTAGTGCCTTTGTTCGCTTTGTTTCTCTTTCTGTTATAGCTGTGTGAGATTAGAATGTGTTTGATTCGTAACCGTGTTTAAGCGTGTTAAGAAAAGAAGATGGAACGAAAGACACGTGTTAGTCAGGGCTATTCCTGTGTTGCACTGAGCCTTCGCCGTTCCTACTTCCGGTCCGCGCTTTCTGGGACCGGAAACGGAATGAGGGCTGCTGGGAGCTTGCTTCGGCATACTGAAATTATGTATCTTTATGAGTCCATAGTTTCAAATAATGGTTAGAAGCTATTTTATCAGCAACATTCTGACTCTTGAGTGGAAGTGTTCAGTGTTACAGACAGTGAACCAAGAATATCACACTGTTCATTATTAGAGTAGATAGTTTCAGAGTCAAACAGAATAATTATTTTCTTAAAAGCAACAATCAATATTTGTGTTACTTTCCAAACAGAAAGAATACCCATGATTCAAGGGAGGTAATTCGTGTACACACAGCTCCACTTTTGAGAGAGATATAAGTCAATAAGTTGGTCCCATTCTAACTCCCACCTCAAAGTATTAATTTTTGGGGGATCTGTAAAATTCTTTGAGTTGGCATTTTGAATTTTGTTTACTCAACAAAATAACTTCTGTTGAATAAAATCAAAACAGTTGAGGCACACAACTCTCACCAAATAAACCTAGATTCTACATAAAAGCCCAGATAACAGCTACCTAAATAAGGCAATTTGAGAATGAATTACTTTTACCCATTTATCAACAGTAACTACTTAGCAACTACATTCAATTTTCAGATGTTGTCCTCTTTGTTAAGAAGGAGGTGATATCCACTTTAGACTTGCGGCTTCAAGGTTTTTCAGCATTTTTGTGAGAACATAGATTTATTTGCATTCTCAAGTGAAATTCTACAACATACAAGTAGCTATTGTTTTCATTGTTTCTTTCCTTTTTAGCCAGTCTTTGAATTCAGGTTCCTCAAAATCCATTTAATTGAATTTTATATAAAAACCCAGAAACCCAGACTGTTATCGAAAAGAAAACCCAGATCTGGGTTTAAAAACCCAACACTGGTAACCTTGCCATGTAGCATTGGTTAGAAAGCTAGTTTTGCACACCATTACTACTGACGTGAATACAATCTTCACTAAATGCTCTAAATATGTGGCCCTGTGCCACACTAAAATAAGTTGAGCGAGGAATCATTCACCAGTTATGTCCTATCCAATAAGTTGTGTCTAGCTTTATTTTATTCTTATTGTGCTTATTTGTTTGTTAAATGTGAAAGCGTGTGGGCTCCCGCATTAGTAATGACCTTGTGTCATATTATTCTCTGGTGAGGAGGCAAATGGATTCAACTTTTGTGGTGGAAAAATATGCCCATCAGACAAGGGAGGTAATTCATATCACCCACGCTTGATTTAATGCAGCACAAATAAATCGATCAATAAATTAATAAAAATTGAAGCAATCCTAACAAATTCTTTAAAAGTGCAAATTTTATTTTAAGGTCAGTAAAACACATTTGAGTTTTAGTTTTGAACCTTCAATCTTTTTACTTTCTCATTAATAGAAAACATTTCGACGTTATGAACACAAATGACAAACTGTTGAATTTTACTAAATCTAAGTGTAGTTAGCTAAGACGGGGTAGGAAGATTGTGTTACGCCAATCTTCCAAGAAAAAATTGGTATTGGAAATCCTGACCTTTTACCATTCTCAACCACTGTATTTTGCCAATTAGTTGTCTAGTTATTCTAAATTCACTTTCAACTATTTTTAAAAACTAAACGGTTACATATAAAATATTATATTTGCTCAAAGATCTTTTGCATAATCCTCTTAACAAAGGCATCAGACATATTTGTTTACACAGGGAACTAATTATTGATCAACACCGATTAGTAATTCCCTTTTCATTTCTTTTTCATCAGGTGAAATATTTTCTTCAAAATAATTTAATGTTTATACCGTGATTTGGTGGTATTTTTAATGCTGTTTTTTGTCAGAACTGGATATTTTAAAAATGAAATAAAAAAGAAAGTATGAACATTTGTTTCTGCTTATTGAATAAATGTATATTTTCTTTTTGCTTTTTTTCTAAAAGAAAAGGTAATCAGTAATTTAGTGTTGACTATGAGGCCTATGAGGATCAGGAAAGAAATCTTCTTGTGAAATGTGCTGATTTGAATTTTAGAGTGTCTATAAAAAAGAACAGTGGCTAGAAGACATCAACGATAAACTATATTCATGTACAAAGTGTCATTTAAGAAAGGTTCTTATTTAAGTCATGGTAATAGACATTGTTAAAAAAAATTCTTTGTAAATTGTGTGACTGCATTTTCACATTTAAAAACATGTATTCAAGCCAACTGGAGAGAAAGATTAGAGTGTGTAAATTTGTCTTGGCATTGATTTCCAATTTAAAATATGGTACTGTGACGTGGACTTGTCTTGATGTTTTGCTGTGAAATGACTCTTGCAGACACACAATTAAACTACTTTTTAGAATATGTGAATATTTATATACATTGATTTTATATTTGCAAAGACACTTGAAAAGAATTTCCTCAGAAAAAATATTTTTAGTCTATAATTCATGAGGTATATGAAACTATTCAGTTGGAACATAATTCTTGAAAGATGAATGCAAAATATTCTACTAAATTATTCAAAACTTTGTCTGCAGATTTGCAGATTACATAGTATAAAAAAGGATAACAAACCACCACCTTCCTTTATTTATTAAGACAATTTAATTTTTTCAGAATATAATAGTTAATTTAAAATCATGAACAGGATACAACTTTTCCTTATTATTACTCAGACATGTATATTAGGTCATTTTCATAAACATGCCTATTTTTGTAAAGATTTTCTCATTTATGTTCATCACAGTTTTTACTGTAGAGATGGTTAGGCTTTTGATGATATTGGCTAAGTTCAATAAGTACAAAGTAATACAAGTTTATTCTCCATTAGTTCTCACTCAACCAGTGTTGATAGTTGTTTCTCTTGTTGATTTATCAGTTCTAATTACTTTTCTGATGGCTTATTCCTTGGTGCAGGGCATGTCAGCTTTACAATATGAATTTTTGATTGCTTGGAAGCCATGGCTATTCTGCCTGCTGGAAGAAGGATGGCAAAGTAAGACTTCAGAATAAAAATGGGGACATTCATACCTTTATTTCTGTGAGAGCTCTTCATATTTTGTCAGAGAAGTCAACTAGCAAAGAAGCTCTATCACAATGAAAGGTGGAAGACTAAGTGAAAAGGACTGTAGAAGATTCCTGGATACATGGTATCCACATATATGTTCTAAATGGGGCATGAAGTACTGAAATTCTAAACTGCCAGGAAGGCATGTGTTATAAGAGAGAGGAATAACCCTCAACTACAAGTAGGATTAACAGAAGCAGCAAATGTGAATGGTTAGCAGGGATCGACCTATATTGCACCTAAAATCTGCCACAATCTGTTCCATGAAGTGACTCTCTCTCTCTCTTTATGAATTCACTGACTATCCTGTGCTGGCTACGTGATTTATACCAGTAGATCATTTGATGCAGAATGTCATGAAAACTTAAAATATCGGTACTAAGACTTTAAAAAAAATATTACTCAAATAAAGAATTTGTTAGAGTTCTGTGTCAATTATTCAATGTAAACTTCTACATAAATACATAAATATTAATTTGAAACAATAAATTGATCTACAAACTTTGTAAATAGACACTGAAAGCAAACTGTAGGGCGCGAGGTGGTTTCTACAAGGTTGTGATTTAATTGTGTTGAAGTGGATATGTAATGAATGTTGAAGCAGGGGAGATGTTACTTGAGTTGTAGAAGAATGTGAACCGTTTCTACAGTTGAAATTAGCGGTAAAAAAGCGATGGCAAAAATGGCCGTCATGGGGGCCGGTAGTAGCAGCAGGAAAGGTCACGGGGTAAACAGAGGAAGGACGGAAAATCGGCCATATGGTTTTTTTTGGCGGTCAATTCAAACAAAGGAAAAGAATGAAAACATAAAGGCGTTGGATTTAAAGTTTAAACAGGCCATGATAATAAAAAATATGTGCGTAAAAAGGGGTACAAGAAAAAGGAATACACATATATGTAAAAGGTTTTGGTGAGATGATGGCGAAAAGAAAAGAAAGAAAAGAAAGAGGGACTTTTGCCTCTAGCCATTTTTCGCGTTCCGAAATGTATTTTGTGAGACGGCAGTGTTAGTTACGCGAACTAAATTATGTAGGCTATTAGTGCTCTTTAATAATATGTTTGCTCTCAACAAAAGAAATCAGTGTTAGGTGAAAAGGAGGGCTTCTGACAAAAAGTAGAGAAATGCCAGGCATGAAGGAAATGGTTTTTGGTCAGGAAGACTTTTAAGGGTTGCTCCGCTAAACCTGATTTTTACCAGAAAACTAATTATCGATGGTCGTTATACATTCTCGGAAGGGCCTATGAATGAGGCATTTATTCCTAGTTTTGGCGAAAAGGAATGGAGAAAGGATGACCAACGAGGGAAACAGGCTACGAAGGCCAAGAGAATCGACAGACAAGGGTTTTTATAGGCGTGTTGACGTCACGCAAAAAGGGAACTAGTATTTAGTTGCGTACTTCATAGGGGTCAGAGCTGGCCCTTGCCGAAGTGACAAGACCAGTTTTCTATTCTAAACCCTATTTTGGTACTTAGTGAAAAGTGACCGCTACAAAACCTTTACAAATAAACAAGCAAATGACTCAAAATAATGTATGTTTTACATGTATGTATGGGTATATCCATGTGCATCTTTACTGCCAGAACCCGCCTACTATGGATACTTTACTTACAATACAAAGTGCTTTTGTAAGTAATTTGGTTCTGGGCAGATGGGAAAATATACCCAACACACACTTCTCTTCAAGACCTCTCCTTTCCTGCTACACAAAGACATTTTCACCACATGGCGCTCGGAACTTGGCAGAAGGATGAACTTTCCTGCTACATGAAGACTATCTCCGTCAAAAAAGCAGCACATTCTCCAGTATCCTGCATTGCTATGAACATGCATCATGAACATTGTGTTAGTCTGAACTAACTCGAATAAATCAATGTGAGTTTTTCTCCACGCGAAATCCCCACCTTTTCGCAACAGGCAATTCCGTGTAGATAACTTTCTTCAATCAACGTCGATCGAACATAATTTTTACAAATATTCAAAAGTATAATTGAACTGTATTTTACAGAGAAAATATATATGTTGAACCATTTAAACAGGAAATCGCCCATGCGAGGTTGCTTTTTCTCTTAACGTCAGTCGAATATCATCTTGTAACAAATGGTTTGATACCCAAAAGTATAAATTGAAAGAGCTCTCTACACAGAAAACTAGATGATAAATAATTTAACGAGAAATTATCTGTGTGGGGTTGACTAATTTCACTCAACGTCATTCGTCAGTAATATAGGTTTTGCTGTCCACAGTATAAATGAAAGAGCCGTCATGGGGGATACTCCCCTCTTTTTCGCTACTGCTGATCCTTTGATACAAGGTTCGCTTACAATTTTATCAAATAGCGAGTTTAAGATAACTTGGTACTAAATCTTGTTTTGAAAATTGGCAAAAGTGCTTGTAATTATGGACGCACATGGCAAATTGTTTGTTTCCGAAATGACGGAATTTTGTTTAAATTTACCGCGGTTGGCTTTAACTCTGATACTACTGCTACCTTTCCAATAAGCTTAATCTGGGTCAAAGCCTGTTGCTGGAAAAGATCCCACGTGGCGACCTATTTCTTTTCAAATTTCTAGAAAGCAAGATGGTGTCAGATTTTCGCGCCTAAAATCTTGTGCGGATTTGTAAGCCGGAAATATGTAGAATTGTTTGATTAGTTACGTTACATTAAAACAAGAATTTACTCAAAATTAAGTGTTATTCGTGTAGTTGATGACCTTTCTTATAACAAAAAATATACAAAAACATGACAAATTAAAAAATTCCTATAATCCGACTTTTAATCTTGCTAAAACCTTTTCAATTCAAAAATAAATTTGAATTATACCCTCAATTTCTATCTATTGTAATGTTTGTTCTTTAAAAATAATACTTCTGATTCAGGTTCGAATTCTAGAATAC
The DNA here is from genome assembly GCA_006491835.1 of Architeuthis dux. Lineage (NCBI taxonomy): Eukaryota > Metazoa > Mollusca > Cephalopoda > Oegopsida > Architeuthidae > Architeuthis > Architeuthis dux. Next base: position 53,730 of record VCCN01005041.1, on the reverse strand, counting down.
ATCCTTGGAATTTAAATAAATAAGGGCTTTACTACAATTTCACACCCAAATTACACATTCCTTAATTGAAATAAATATAACACTATGCACATAAATACACATTCAAATTTAATATGTGATTTTCTAATTAAAAAGGAACAAAATACATGATACAGTTTTTTTACAGTTTAATTAATTTAAACATTTCTCTTTTATCTAATACAGCCATTAATTACTACAATACGGCACATCGAATTTCAGACACACTCTTTATATTTGATCGACTTCTGTTGCCTTTTCTGACCCAAATCAGATCTAAATACATTAGTCCGGGGGCCAGCAGGGGCTACCGTGCACCCCCATGATTCTACTTTTCGGGTACCAAAATGTTCCTTAGGATGTTCTCTTTCAGAAAAAAGATGTTCCCAAGAAAAAAGTTGGGAAGAACTACCTTATTTGCATAAAACAAAATAGTCGCCAGCATACACCAACAAAACAGAATTTCATATCTCGTCTCCCAGTTGATATATCTGAGTACTTTAAAAGGCTATGGGTTTAAGACATGAGGAATTCTATAATTTATAGGTATTTCAGGATTTTACAAGGATCCTAGAATTAATTTTTGATTAAAGTATAGATATATATATATCGTTAAAAAGACGATTTTATCAGCTTCCAAACGGTGCGTGTTGCCAATTTGTATCTGTTGGGCTTAAAAGGTTACAGCCC
>VCCN01005041.1:26854-51972 GCA_006491835.1 Architeuthis dux | reverse complement strand
CAGCGTGCGTCTCTATTGCTGAAGCCCGCGCATCTGCAAGCTAGTAGCTCTTGCTTCGTCGAGCATTTATTTCAAAGTGGAGTCATCTCTCAAGGCTCTGCGTCTGACCCGTGTGGACGAACAGCCTTGCAGAATTTCCCCCAGAAATTCTACGTGTTGGAAATCGCACGTAGCGGCCAAATTCCAAAGTCGTGTGTGGTACCCGTCTAGGTTTTCCGAAGGTGTCTGGATCGCTTGTCTGAACTTGAAAATCTCGTAGCACGTATTTTTCCCCGGGGAAAATACGCCGTCAGCGAACGTTTTAGTTTTTCGTAATCCGCTGGTATTTGTACCCCATCCACAACGTGTGTCGCTCCGAGTCCTTTGTCTTCATCTGCGAGGCTATCGACGATCTCAAAAAGTTCGTCGGCGGCGCAGTGGAGAAGCATGGCCCCTCTCTTTTTTTTCGTTTTCTACGTTCATGGCGCACAGTAGATTCTCGAATTTTTCAATCCATTTTCGCCATCTGACGCCGGTTGTGTTCTCTCCGTTGTGAATTTGAAATGGTGGGAACGGAGGTAGAAAGTTAGACATCGTGTGTTGAGTAGATTATTCCTTTCTGTTTTAAAGACGGGAGTTGCTATCTCATAATCGTCGCCAAAATGTAGTGTCTCCCAGCTCGTAGCTCCCAGCTCCCAGGTCCCAGCATAACAGTAAATATTGTATATATTGATTCTAATAAAAAGGTATACTTCGAAGTCATTTACACAAAGATAGTGCAATCTAACCGAATCCGCGCAGCCCAACACACTTCAAATCCAGCCAGGAGGTGGGAATGTAGAAGTGTAGCGATATAGGGATGTCTTCGGTTTGGAGACACTTCGTAGTGATCGGAGATAGAGGACCTTGGTTCTAGAATAGCAACAAACACAGTATTTATGAGAAAAATATTATTCGCTTTCCTTAGTTTATTTTTCGAATTCAGTGAGCGCCAGGTTATTACGTTTACAAGACAACAATGTTCAATTGCTTTTCTTAGGCGTGTGAGCTATTCATGGGTTATGCGTGGAAGGCGAATCGAAACCGTCTTGCTGCCCAAAGAAAATCTGTCTTAGAGGCCGGGCGACCCGATACTTATCGAGCTAAGCCACTCCCCTTTTGGTAAAAGGGGTGGTACGACCTTTTCTCATTCGCTGATCTCTAGGGAAGGGGAAAGTGACTGGGTTGGACCCTCCGCCTTAATGACCTGCCAGCCAGCCAGCCATCCCTCCGTCTGAGTGACCCTGGGGTCAAATGACCCCCCGTCGAAATTTGATGGCGCCAGCCAAAATCAGGCGGCATGCATGTACACACGGTACCTGAACCTGGTGTTAAATATCAGCCCCCACGCATAACCATATTTCGTTCTGGTAAACCCCAGCCGATCAGGCGCAGCCCACAACCTCAAGCAAAAATGCCGAATAGACTCCAGGACTATGCCCTAAAATAAACGCGTCTCCCACAAAAATGTACCATGCACATCAACCTACACAACAAACACACAAACACAACCCACGGCATAAAAGAAGGACATCACATTCCCCTTACCGAGGAGGGAAGAGGTGTTATGTCGGCTAAGACGACGCAAGGTAAATACCTCGAGTTACCTCCCTTGTCGCAGCCCATAATGACGGAAGTGAGCTTCCGGTGATGCGCCATGCTAACGGCAAAATAAAGATAAACACGCGGAGAAAAGAGGCTAGCCACTTCTTCTCCGAGCGTGATCAGTTAAACATCACATTGTCTTCGTCCTTGTTCCTTTGCTTCATCTTCCTTTTCAGTGAGATTCCCACGAGCTGGGAGACACTTTTTACATCATGCTGAACATAATATTCTTACTGTGATGTAAACTTGATGCCATTTAAAAATTCTATCCAGTTTAATATAACTCGGATAACCCATTTTGTTAAATTTTCTATCTGCTTTGATATAACTCGGCAAGTCAACGTATGAATACACGTTGATGCGATTCAATTTTTTTAACAGAAACGAGCCAAGCAGGGCGCAGACCATTTACACGACTCATTAATTTTGAAACATCGAAGCGGTCGGTCAAGACTATAACCGGGTGCATTTTTATATTTTACTCTTATTCGGATGATTACAACGGGAATGCATATTGGTGCAGAGCAAGATTACCATGAACCTGTACCTTACGGTGCAAAAAAATGGCCCAGTGGGACACTTTCCCATCTTATAAGATGTAAAGGAATTAAGAATGTCTAATTAAAATTCTACTTGCTAATAAACAATTCGAATCGAATCTTAAAGTTCAAATATCTCTTCTTACTAGCTTTAATTGTGTATCAAACCACTATGGATGACACAGTAAGTCTTCCCTTCCCAACAAATTTCATTTGTCGTAAATCTGATTATATGTCAATTGAACATCGATCTGTCTGTAGTCTTTTGTGTAGTCTTTTGTGAAATAATAAGGATAGGAAACGTTTCTTCCGATTTAAAACATTGCTATGCATTGCTATGCATTGCTATGAACATGCATCATGAACATTTTGTTAGTCTGAACTAACTCGAATAAATCAATGTGTTCTTTTCTCCACGCGAAATCCCTACTTTTTCGCAAACCCTCCCTTCATTTTCCTTCCTCCAATACATCCATTATCTCTCATTTTCTCTTGTATCGCACCACAAACCTGTTGCATTGTTGTTTTTCTCTCATATTTTGAGATCCTGCTCGCGTTAAAACATTGCCCTTGCGAAGAAGGCTAGTCCTTTTTCACTGTTTCCAATATTTTGCGAAAAGCACAATACTATTTTTCTTTACAATTGATTATTTTTCCTTTGAAGGAGGTTGATGAACAAAATCTCTGAAAAAGTTATTAATTGCATTTTAAAAAGTTATATTTGTCATAAATTAAATTATAAATCTATACATCTTTATTTCGTTATTTTCCTGGAGAAATGGCCTTAACTTTTGGCTGATAAGACCAGGGCAGACCCTAGGTACTTGCAACATAGGCGGGTGCCAAGTGCTAGAGGGCACTTGCCATGTGTCTGAGGCTATAGGACTTTCCAAATACAAATGGGAAAATGAATGTGAAATCATATTTTGTAGGAATATCTGAGAGTTAATACTTGCTTTTACGGTGCAACTAAAAGAAACAAGCATTCCAAGGGAAATTATAAATCACTGTCAACCGTATATGCTGTATTGGGGGTGATCAATTAAAACGTTGTGAAAAGTGGTGATCAATGAATAAGTTATTTCTCTTGCCTTTTGTTGGGCTGTGATCACTAAAATCTTCTGAACAAGCGGGCACAAACTACTGACCAATTTCGCTGACTCTCTTTTACATATGCATATATTTCCTTTTTATTGTACCCCTTTTTCCGTACATGTTTTTTATTAAACATAAGCTGTTTACACTTTAAATCCAACACCTTTGTGTTTACATTCTTTTCCTTTGTTTGAATTGACCGCCCAAAACCATATGGCCGATTTTCCGTCCTTCCTCTTTTGACCCCGTGACCTTTCCTGCTGCTACTACCGGCAGCCATGACAGCTCATTTTTGCCATCGCCTTTTCACCGCTAATTTCAAATATAGAAACGATCCACATTCTTCTACAACTCAATTAACATCTCCCCTACTTCACCATCCATTACATATCCATTTCAACTCAACAAATTAGTAACACCTCTTTGACATTTATTTATCCCTTACAAATCACCACCTTGTAGAAACACCCCCATTCTACACCATCAACTCAATTTGTGTTGCATTTCTCACCGGCAACTTATTCTTTATTCTGATCCGTGTTGTTAATTTATTTTCTCACAGCCAAAGGGAAACCGGCCTGAGTTTAGTTGCGATAAAAAGCAATAGAAATTGAGATGAAGGTAAATAGTAGCAAAAAATTAATAATAACGGTTTACAATAAATATTTTAAAATATTCTTTAAAATACACTGAATTTTTATTTAACCCAAATACATTTTTGCCATCTTACTATAATTCACCAAATGTCTTATTTGTCCATCTGTCTGTCATTGCATAACTCAAGGACAGCTAGAGCTATGGCCACCCAATTTTCTGTGGTTACTAATGGGACCCCGGAACCTGTATTTAGCATATTCATTTTTGAAAATTCCCATACTTTTCAAGTTTTTAACAAAAGGTTTGATTTACAATGTAAGTATAATGATAAACTGGACCCTTAATTTAGCTCTTGTAATGAAAACCAGGTGTTTGTTGTGTCTATAAGGGTGTCTGTTGAGAAAAGATGTAATTCGAATATTACTACCATCCGTTTGTCTGGTTAGTGCTTGTGATGGCATAGATCAAACTGTCCAGTGAAGGAAGGTTGTCGATATCAAAGCAAGAGGATATTATTGTACTAGGACTCATATTGCGATTAAATAAAGAGAAATTTTATATACACCTTGAAATATACATTTTATTTGCAAAATGAAATTTTGATTTATAACCGAAAGTGTCCCAGGATCCATGTATAAAAATTGGTTATTCTATTTATAGCCATGTGACTACCAACTGTTTGTGAGGTTCTACGTACCATGTTGCAGAAGCCAGCGACTGACATAATCTTTTCATAATTCATCATTCTTGCATTGCCTACTTTCTCTATGTTTGACTGTGTTTTAAAGGTATGTTAGAAATACAACTAATAATAAATAGTTCAAGATTTTGTCGAGTAAATTCTACGCAAACACAATCAGTGCATTATATTTTTCTTCCGACTTCCAACAAAAATCACAATTGGCAAACATGGAGTTTTTGACCGTCGTTATTGGATTATTTGAATGGAACTGATTTTGACTGGTCACCATCTTTTCTAAATACTGAAATGTTCTATTTTTATCTCATGAATTCTCTTATTTCTTTTTAATTATGCACCATTTTTAAGAGTGGGTGTGTGAAAACTCTCCATCGCGCACACCTTGTTCATATTTAAAATGTCGCATAAATAAAGATATAAGTGAATTCATGAAAAGAACGTCAAGATGGTGAAGTGTCAAAATCAGTTCCTATCAATGATCAAATAATGACGATTCAACACTCTGTGTTTGCCTCACAATCTATCGTATAAAAACTGAATTTGCGTGTATTTTAGATTAAATTCATATTGACAACATCAAACTCTGGTTTGTTTTCCTTCAAAAGCAAGTTCCTTCATTTTGGTCTTCAGAGAATAATAGTCGCAATTATAAGGTTGGTAGAATGACAGATATTAACAGAGTTACAATGCAACAAAAAACGTACTCACAGAGATCCTTTATTCATACAATGACCGCGGTCAACGACACCCACGTGTGTCCCCTCCGATCTACTAATAACAATAACAATATGGCTGTTCGTTCATCAAAACGTAAAACATCGCCCCCCTTACCGGAAGTTGGTAAGTGCTATCGTGCCTAAGGGGAATAACTCAAGATACTTACTTAACAGCACTTCCCCACTTTTCCTTTTTACTGGGTGTGCATATAATTGTTTTCATTAATAAAAATATTTTGTTTTGTTTTTGTCCCACTAAATATTTTTCAACAGATTGTCTTTCATGCTTTCTTCAGAGAAATAATTTCTTCTTGATCCAGGAATTGGTCACATCTCTGTAAAGATGACATTCAAATGCATCTATTTAGGTAGAAGTCAAATTTACATAAAGCGAACTAGCATTCCTTTTTTTGCTATCAATAATTACTACCGTGGGTTATGTAACTTCGGTTACCTCGAACCGTTAACATAGTTAAACAGCGATACTCGTTAGCTCCGTTCTATGTATATTAATTCTGTTTTGGTCCGCCTCCGGACACTCGACTTCTCCTCAAGTTGGTAATTCCATTTCAACGTCAACGTGGCCATCTTCGGTCATATTTGTTGGGTTTATTATGTCTTTTGCGTCCCGGAAATATCACCGTTCATCTGTCCGGTATTTTGTTTTAAAATCGCCTGTCATTTCGTTTTTCATCTACGCTCTGCTATCAATGTAAGATTGGTATAATGACAAATATTAACAGATTAACAATACAACAAAAGACATACTCACAGAGATTCTTTATTCATACAATGACCGCGGTCAACGACACCCACGCGTGTCCTCTCCGATCTACTAATAACAATATGGTTGCTCGTTCACCAGAACGTAAAACAGCGCCCCCTTACCGTAAGTTAGTAAGTGCTCTCGTGCCTAAGGGGAATAACTCAAGATACTTACTTACTTAACAGTAATGATTTACCTCGTTGTATCATTCAATGTTTTGTCTTTGAAAATGTTAATAACATTCCAATTCCAGTTTTAATTCGGATTAATTTAATCTTAATATTTTGATGGATCGATTGAAATTATGAGATATGTACAGACTTATTATAATTCACCAAAAGTCCGTCCGTCCGTCTGTGTGTCCGTCCATATGTGACAGCATACCGCAAAGTCCACACAGCATAACCCTATTGAATGTTCTGTGTGTACCAATGTGACTCCTGTTTTTAGCATTTTGAAAATCACCCCCACCCCAAAAAATGTTTTTTGGGGTTGGGTTACAATATCAATTCATGCTAAATTGGACACATTCTATGTGGACGCTTTTTTGTTTATTTTCTGTTAAGCGGTATTTTTCCAATATCACAAATATCACTTTTTAAAAACAAATTAATTTAAACTCTATCTGATTTGCATCTAGAACAGTGGGTACTTTTGTATCGTTCATAGAGTGGGGATGAGTGCATGAGGAAGAATAACTTTGTTTATTTTCTATTAAGCGTACATTTTCTGAAATCGTAAAAAAAACTCTAAAAGTAACAGTGCTGTGGTTAGAAGTTTCTCACCAAACGTCTGGTGGTTCTCGCTGAAGACTGAGTGGCAATAACTCTCCTCAGGTCTCCAACCCTCCTCTCATTGTCCTCACACTTCACAGGAGTGCTGCGTTTGTACCGTACCAACCTTTCCCAGATTTCTTTGTGTGTGTTTTTTTTTGTTTTATTTCTGTTGTGTGTGTTTTTTTTTGTTGTGTGTGCATGTTTTTGTTGTGTGTGTGTGTGTGTGTGTTTCTTTTTGTTTTCCTTTTTGTTTTCCTCCCGTTAGACCAATGCTGACGACTGGTGGTCGCAGGTCTCATACCTCCAGTACTCTCCTCAGTAGGGCTGTGGTCTGCATAATCTATATCCTTCTTCTTATCTCCAGCCCCTCCAATCTTTTTTAATGTCTTTGGCACAGTTCCCAGTGCACCTACTATTACTGGTACCCTGACCTTCATGTTCCACACCTTTTTCAGTTCCCGGGACAGATCCTGGTATTTTCCTAGCTTTTCTTCGTATTGACTCTGTGATGCGCACATACAGCCACGTCTATTATCTGGCAGGTTCTGTTTCCCTTGTCCATGACTACAAGATCCAGTCTTCTTGCTTGAATGGTGTGGTCGGTTTGCGTGTCGAGGTTCCAGGACAGTCTCTGGTTTGTGCTGGTGCCACTTGTCTACATGGTCAAATCCCAGCCATTTGCACAGTTCCTAGTGTATAACAGTCGCTAACCCGTCGTGCCTGTTTTTGTACTCGTTCTGGGCTAGTTTACTGCATTCACTGATTATGTGGTTTACAGTGCATCCCCTTCTCCATATAGGCAGAATTTGCTGTTTGTCTGGGTTTTGTCGATCTTCCCCTTGATATAGTTTGCCCCGATGCATTTGTTTTGAGCTGCCATTATGAGAGATTATGTTTCTCTCTTCAGGTTTCCTTTGTGTAGCCATGTCTATGAACATTCGTCTGCGATATTTTGTATTTGTCTTTTGAATTCCCCGTAGTTTTTCTGTTCCCATTTTCTTTCCTCGTCACTTTCTTTTCTACCCCCTCGTTTGCTACTTTGTTGTTTGCTCCGAGCGCTTTGCATGATATATTCACTGCTTGCTTGTACATATTTCTCTAATCCTATTTTCGCCATTTGGACACAGTCTTCTATATTGATGAGTCCTCTGCCCCCTTCTCTTCACATACAGTCCATCTATGTTATCTCTGGGGTGCAGGGCCTTGTTATTATATAAATCTTTCAAAGGAAAAGTAATCAATATTTAAGACATTTTGGAGAAGTTGATCTGGAATAATATTACAATATTTTTCATTTAGTCTTCCACCTTTCATTGTGACAGAGCTGCTTTGCTAGTTGACATCTTTGACAAAATGTAAACAGCTGTCACAGACATAAAGGTATGAATGTCCCCTTTTTAATTCTGAAGTCTTACTTTGCAATCATTCTTCCAGCAGGCAGAATAGTCATTCAATATTCATATTGTAAAATGTAGCTGACATGGTCTGCAACAAAGAATAAGCCATCAGAATGGTAATTAGAGAACTTATAAATCAACAAGAGAAACAACTATCGACACTAATGGAGGATAAACTGTGGTTTTTATTTGGTACTTATGGAACTTAGTCAATATCATCAAAATGTTTCAGCTGATACATAAGTTCTCAAGTTTTATCTAAGAGATCATTACACAAAAGTCAAATGATTTAACCAAAGTGGATAAAGAAGAGAAGAATTCAAGATTTGATATTATCTTTGTTCATTAGAACATAACATATTCTGCATTAGTTGCTTCAAATAATTACTCCTATGAGTTCCATAGCAGCAATGGCATTTAACAAACAATTTAAAAAGCATAACCTTCAACCCACCCTCTACTGTAGAGTTGAAGCAATAATATTTTATCATTTTATCTCTAAAAACAGTAAAAACTGTGGTTAACATTCATAAGAAAATAGACATAAATATTAAAATAAAACTATTTGGACAGAAAACACTATATTAATGGAAAAGACCCAATACACATATAAAAGTTGTATTCTGTATTACTTTTATGAAAAAGATGCAATATACGTATCTTTGTAATAAGGGAAAGTTGTATTTTGTTAATGATTGTAAAATTAACTATTGTATTCTGAAAAAAGTAATTTGTCTTTACAAATAAAGGAAGATGGTGGTTTCTTATCCTTTTCTATATAAGCTAAACAAGCAAATCTACAGACAACATATTTGAACATTTTTAGTAGTATCTTTGGCATTCAACTTTCAAGAATTATGTTCCAACTGAATGTTTACATATACCTCATGAATAATAGTCTAAAAATAATTTTTCTGGGGAAATGCTTTTCAGGTGTTTTTGCAAATATGAAATCAATGTAAATAAATATTCACATATTTCTTTAAAAAGAACTGGTTAATTCTGTGTCTACAAGAGTCATTTCAGAGCAAAACATCAAGACAAGTCCACGTCACAGTACTATTTTTTCTTCAGTGCACATTTCACCATATTTTTAATTGAGAATCAATGCCAAAACAAATGTACATACTCTAATTCTTCTCTCCAGTGTGCTTGAATGCATGTTTTTAAATGGGAAAATGCAGTCACACAATTTACCAGGAAATTCTTTCTCACCAACGTCTATTTGCACTTAAATAAGAACTTTTGTTAAATGACACTCTGTACATGAATATAGTTTATATTTGATATCTTCTAGCCAATGGTTTGTTTATAAACACTCTAAAATTCAAATCAGCAAATTTCACAAAATATATCTTTCCTGATCCTCATAGTCAACACTAAAATACTGATTACCTTTTCTTTTAGAAAAAAACCAAAAACTATATATTTATTCAATAGGCAGAAACAAATGTTCATACTTTTTTTTATTTCACTTTCAAAATATCCAGTTCTGACAAAATAAAAGCAGGAAAAAAAAGATAGATGAGTAATGACAAAATATCCCTTTAAAACTAAACCAGCAGTGAAAGAATAACTTTGATTCAATTACTGTTTAAAAAGTTAATGGACTGATGTTTAAGACAATAGAAAAAAGATAATACCATCTTTCTTCCTAACACAAACTCAGAGAGGATTAGGCTAAAACCTACAGGTTTTGTTTAGATGAAAAAGGATACAGTTGCATTAAGATTTAGAATTGTAATGAAAAAAAAAACAAAAGTAGAGAAAATAAGCAATGCAATTGCCTGTTTGTTTTCCAAGAATTGTCTAAATTTGGTCAATCTATTAAATTTCTGCATTGTTCATTCAATTCCCGAATAAAATGTTGAAGTTGAAAAGAATGGCACAAAAAGAAAGCACCATTAAGAATACCAAATCACTGTGTAAACATTAAATTATTTTGAAGAAAACATTTCACCTGATGAAAAAGAAATGAAAAGGGAATTGCTAAGTGGTGTTGACCAATAATTAGTTCCTTGTGTAAACAAATATGTCTGATGCATTTATTAAGAGGATTATGCAACAATCTCTGAGCAAATATAACATTTTATAGGTAATCGTTTAGTTTTTAATAATAGTTGAAAGTAAATTTAGAATAAACAGACAATTGGCTAAATTCGGTAGTTGAGAATGGTAAAAAGGTCAGGATTTCCAATACCAATTTTTTAAAAGGAACAGATTCTTCCTACTTGGAAGATTGGCATAACACAATCTTCCTACCCTGTCTGAGCTAACTACATTTAGATTTAGTAAAATTCGACAGTTTGTCATTTGTGTCCATAACATCAAAATGATTTCTATTAATGAGAAAGTAAAAAAAGTGAAGGTTCAAAATTAAAGCTCACATGTTTTTTACTGACCGTAAAATAAAATTTGCACTTTTAAAGAATTTGTTAGGATTGCATCAATTTTTATTAATTTATTCATTGATTTATTTGTGCTGCCTTAAATCAAGCAAGGGTGATATTACCTCCCTTGTCTGATGGGCATATTTTCCCACCACAAAAGTTGAATCCATTTGCCTCCTCACCAGAGAAAAATATGACACAAGGTCATTCCTAATGCGGGGACCAACACACTTTCACATTTAACAATCAAATAAGCACAATAAGAATAAAATAAAGCTAGACACAACTTATTGGATAGGACATATCTAGTGAATAATTCCTCACTACACTTATCTTAATGTGGCACAAGGCCACAAATGTAGAACATTTAGTGAAGATTGTATTCACTTCAGTAGTAAAGGTCTGCAAAACTAGCTTGCTAAACATTGTTCCATGGCAAGGTTTTTTTCGATAACAGTCTGGGTTTCTGGGTTTTTATGCAGACATTTAATGAAATCTAAGTTTTTCCATACATTTCAGTTCAACAAGTTTTTTATTAAGTGAATCTCAAGTTTTTCTGTCAAATCAATCTGGCAGTAAATAGTGCCAAATGTGTACAAATGTACCAACTTTTGCAGCCCTGCAAGTTAGTTGTAAGTTGCAGTTGTGTGGTCTTTGTCATTGTACTGTTACATTGTTAGTCATGTGTGAACTCATTAATCATTAATTTTGAAGCATTTATTTGTAGAAACTTAAGTGAATTTTGAAGTACTGCAGTTTGCATCCCTTATTAATAACAATGAGTGAAGAGTCACCAAAGAAAAAGAGGATAACATGGTATGTACAATCTTTCAAAAATGAGTGGCTCCAGGAACCTGAATTTAAAGACTGGCTAAAAAAGGATAGCACTAATGAAAACAATAGCTCTTGTGTATCTTGTAGAATTTCACTTGAGAATGCAAATAAATCAACGTTGTTAACTCACAAAGATAAAAACTTTGAAGCCGCAAAGTCTTAAGTGGATATCACCTCTTTCTTAACAATGAAGACAACATCTGAAATTGAATGTAGTTGCTAAGTAGTTACTGTTAATAAATGGGTAAAAGTAATTCATTCTCAAATTGCCTTATTGAGTTAGATGTTATCTGGGTTTTTGTGTAGAATCTGAGTTTATTTGAGCATGGGATCTTGGTCCTTTTAGGAAAAGCTGTTGACAACCCTGCTCCATAATGAGATTTTGTGTCCCTCAACTGTTTTGATTTTATTCAACAGAAGTTATTTTGTTGAGTAAACAAAATTCAAAATGGCAACTCAAAGAATTTTACAGATCCCCCAAAAATTAATACTTTGAGGTGGGGGTTAGAATGGGACCAACTTATTGATTTATATCTCTCTCAAAAGTGGAGCTGTGTGTACATGAATTACCTCCCTTGAATCATGGGTATTCTTTTTGTTTGGAAAGTAATTAAAAACATTGATTGTGGCTTTTAAGAAAATAATTATTCTGTTTGACTCTGAAATTATCTACTCTAATAATGAACAGTGTGATATTCTTGGTTTACTGTCTGTAACACTGGACTCTTCCACTCAAGGGTAAGAATTTTACTGATAAAATAGCTTCTAACCACTATTGAAACTATGGATTCATAAAGGTAAATGAATTCAGCATTTGTATTTCTGAAAAATCATCTCATAGAAATACCAATATATCCATGAATCTTTTCACTGGGATTAATGAGTAGATTGCATAAAGAAAAAAAGGATCAGGACGCATGTCATATAGCAATGACCAGCAAGCTAAACTTGCAGGCTATTGTTGGTTGGGTCGATCCTCATTGGATCTCCTATTACTGATGGTCTGATTGCGTTTACAATTGAAAAAAATAACAGTTAAAGTGTGAAGATAACGTTAACAATGCAAAGTTAGTAAATCATATGAAAAAAACAGATCAGGATGTAAGTTTATAGCAATGATTAGCAAGCTAATCTTGCTGGCCATTGTTAGTGGGTTCGATCCTCATTGGATCTCCTATTATTGATGGTCTGATATATTAATGAATACAGCAATACCTTGAATAATGCGGTCTTGATTAGTGTGATTTGATGTAGTATGGTTATGGTATTGCAGTCAAAATTAATGTAACTAAGTATAATCTGGAAAAAACATTAAAATAAGAACTTGAACAGTGTGGTTTTGAACAGTACAGAAAGGTTCAGAACAAATTAACTGCACTAATCAAGGTATACCTGTAATATGAAAAATAAATTGATCAGGATGCAGTATATAGATGGTCTGATACCAACTCATGCTAATATACTTTTATAATGAACAGTGTGACCTTTTTGTTTGTTCGTAACACTGGACAATATTTTGCTAATAAATATACCTCTGACCCACCATTTGAAAATGGGCCCTTCCACTGGATCAAATGTAGAATCCGGACCTTGAAATTGTTTTGAGTGAAATTTGCATATTTTCAGTTGATTGTTTATGGACTTTTTTCTTTTCACACAAAAATAAATATAGATTTAATTTAATCAAAATAAGGATCTCCTACATCAGAGCATTGATTTAATAAAATATTTAGCTTTCAATTGTGAGTGTATTTCAGTATTTCTGTCAACAAAACAAAGTGAATGATTCACAGATTAGTGCGTGCTTTTCTAATTTTCACACTCACACCCATGCACACTCAATGTTAAAAATGGTGCATAAATAAAATAAGAGAATTAATGAAAGAAAAATTCTAGTGAAGATACTGAAAGTCGGTGAAAACTAAAAAAAATCTGTTGACACCTTAAATTCAACTCAGTTGTAGTTGTTTGATCGTTTATATAATCATGAACGAAAGAATTCAGACTTTAACCACAAATTTCAAAAAACAATTAACTCGTTTTTTATATAACAGAAGAAAATAAGGATCAAATGTAGAATCTGGACCCCAAACAACAGATGTGTGTGTGTACATATAATGCACCAAAAAGAAATATTAGGCTGATATACACTCTTCTCAAAAAGAAAATCTTTTTCTCCAGTGTGTGTTCGCATGTGGATCGTCAAATGTGAAATGTTTGCATGTGTCTCTTCAAAGTAGAACTCTGTGAGAATACTGATCCACACACTTGACAAGAAAAGGGTTTTTCTCCAGTGTGTGTTCGCATGTGTATCTTTAAATGTGAACTGTGTGAAAATGCTGCTCCACACACTTGACAAGAAAAGGGTTTCTCTCCACTGTGTGTTTGCATGTGGTCTTTCAAAGGTGAGCTGTGAGAAAATGCTGCTCCACACACTTGACATGGAAAGGGTTTCTCTCCAGTGTGTGTTTGTATGTGTCTCTTCAAAGTAGAACTCTGTGAGAATACTGATCCACACACTTGACAAGAGAAGGGTTTCTCTCCAGTGTGTATTTGCATGTGGTTCTTCAAGGCGGAACTGTCAGAAAATGCTGAACCACACACTTGACAAGAAAAGGGTTTCTCTCCAGTGTGTGTTCGCATGTGTCTCTTCAAATGTGAGCTGTGGGCAAATGCTGCTCCACACACTTGACAAGAGAAGGGTTTCTCTCCAGTGTGTGTTTGCATGTGGTTCTTCAAGTTTGAACTGGCTGAAAATGCTGCCCCACACACTTGACAAGAAAAGGGTTTCTCTCCAGTGTGTGTTCGCATGTGTCTCTTCAAATGTGAGCTGTATGAAAATGCTGCTCCACACACTTGACAAGAAAAGGGTTTCTCTCCAGTGTGTGTTTGCATGTGTCTCTTCAAAGCAGAACTCTGTGAGAATACTGATCCACACACTTGACAAGAGAAGGGTTTCTCTCCAGTGTGTGTCCGCATGTGGTTCTTCAAATTTGAATTGACTGAAAATGTTGATCCACACACTTGACAAGAAAAGGGTTTCTCTCCAGTGTGTGTTCGCATGTGTCTCGTGAAATGTGAGCTGTCTGAAAATGATGCTCCACACACTTGACAAGAGAAGGGTTTCTCTCCAGTGTGTGTATGCATGTGTCTCTTCAAAGTAGAACTCTGTGAGAATACTGCCCCACACACTTGACAAGAGAAGGGTTTCTCTCCAGTGTGTGTTCTCATGTGTCTCTTCAAATTTGAACTGACTGAAAATGCTACTCCACACATTTGACAAGAGTAAGGTTTCTTTCCAGTGTGTGTTTGCATGTTTTTCTTCCAAATCTGACCTTAGGCTGATATACTCTTCTGAAAAAGGTGTCTTTCCAGTGTGTCTGCGTGTATTTCCAAAATGTGAATTCAGTGATAAGATTTTTCTCATTGTTTGCATGTGATTATTTAAATTTTTACTGTGAAAATGCTGATCTACACACTTGTCATATTCAGTTTCTCAAAATTGAAGCCAAACAAAAATGATGTCCCATACAGTGTACAAGAATAGCATCTCTCCAATATGTGTATATGTAAACATGTTTAGAAATGTGAAAATGCACAGTCCTGCAACTGCCAAGAATATGTTTAAATGCTTGTTAAAAAATGGTTTCTTTCTTCATTCTCAAATCGATGATTACAGTTCAGGGCCACCAAGTTTACATTGTAATATCTGTGAATAAAGAAATGGTATTATTTAAGAAAATACTAAACTCATGCATTATTTGCAATAATAAAATTATAACTCAGTTTTTGTATAAACTCAAAATGTCTCACATATCATGTTCAGTTACTAAAGAAAATTGAAATCCTGCTGTTCTTGAAACAACAATAATTAAATGGAATATAATTTAGAGATTTGCATCTTTACTTTTCAATAATTTCATTCATCAAAAATAAGGAAAAAAGATTTAAGAGAGAAGAATTGAGAAAGGAATTTATTAACAGATCACTAGAAAACAGTTGATAATCATCCACAATATATCTACTTGCACAGAGGAGATAGTCTAGTATGTAAATGAAATCCATTAAATGTTAATGATTTCATATGAAAGAACCCATTAATTTATGAACTGTATAGGTTCTTCCATGACAGTCAAAAATAAGTTAATGTCTCATTCAAGATCACAGAAGTCAATCAATTTAAAGCAGTTTGTTTTTTCAAGATTGTTAACTAAGCTAGGTATGATGAGTCGCAGCATATTCTCCGACATTTATCGAGATGTACAATTTGAGATACAATTCACCGATATACATATTAACCGAGATCTTTAAATTTACAAAACGGTTAGGAATTAAAAAGAATTTACTGGAACAAAAATATATTAAAGATTTAGCAATCGTTCAGCGGAGGTCCCATGCCATTTTCAGCTATTTATGTACTTCTCAAACTTTCGACGAAAAAGCGATACGTGACAAGAAAAAAAGTTAAAAACTTGTAAAAGAATTATTTTATAAGTAATATTTATCCCATTATTCGTAAAAAAATGAATGGAAAATTTGTTATTCTACAAATTATATTTTTCATGTTTAGAAACAGAGATGTTTGTCTTTGAAAAAGTTGTTTCCAGTGTAAACAATGGGACATAATAATTAGCATATAGAAAAAATAAAATAAAATTCAATAAATAAATTCAATAAGATTTTTGTTTGGGAACTTTGTCATTGCTTTTTTATAATAGAATATATTATTATATGAACAAATGTTTGTAAATATTTTTAAAAAACAACAAATATCTCATCACTTTTAATTACTTTTGAATTTAAAAAGTGAAATTGAATATTTGTGCACGATTGCACATAACCTTGCGTTTTAAATAAAACCTGTAGCTTAAATGTTAAGTCCTTTTAACTTTTTTGTGTACTGTAAATAAAATTGTTTGTTTGTGAAATAAACATTTATCATCTGCAACTTTTCCAGTTTAAATAAAATTGTTTGTGAATTTAAAAAAAACCTTTATCTATAACTTACATCTGAAACTTAAATTTTATGTATCTTAACATTTTTTGTGTAAATAAAAATGTTTATTTGTGAAATTTATTTTTAAAACCTTTATCATCTATATAACTTACACCTGCAACTTATTGGGTATCTTGCAGTTTAAACAGCTGTTTTTTTGATGTCGTAGTAGGGTCCAAAATTATCACGCTTCATGTCTAAAAATCACTAAAAAAGTAAGTATAAATATCTAAAATTAAATTAAAAACATTGAAATATAGACATGATGCTGAACTATGATGTGAAAAATCAACTGATAAAAATCTTTTTAAACTGCAAAGATACCCCTTAAAGTTTATGTATCTTAACTTTTTAGCGTAATAATAAAAAGGAAAGCACACATCATAACACTAAATAAATAAGTTACATTCATTTTAATTTCTGATTTCAAAAAGCAACTAAAAAATTAAGATGAAGGTAAATAGTAGTCAAAAATGAAATAATGATTTACAATACATCATCAAAAAAGTAAGTATAAATATCTAAAATTAAATTAAAAACATTGAAATAAACATGACGCTGAACTACGACGGGAAAATAGTTTGTTTCATTTCATAATTTTATCTCATTTTGACCTTCTTGGTAATTAGTATATCACGATAAATTGTACATCTCATTAAATTGTTATCAGTAAAGAGTTGTCAGTGAATCTGCTGGCTCCAAGATATGATACTGACCACTACTAACACTCAGATAGACTATTTATAGCCACCCAATGTGGGGCACGTTCCTCTGAAGGATCATCATTAACACTCCCGTCTTTTAATGTCAATCAATTCACATCAATGATTTATTCTTTTACCATCATGTCTTTGATCATGGCTACATCAAGAATCTATTATTTTTTTCATTTTGAACATGGCCTCCAATGTTCCAGGAGAGTGTGAGTACGCAATCAAAACTTCTTCAGGTTTGCTCTCTTTCCACTTCTTGACAGTTTCCCTCCAGTTGATGCTTAAGGCTTTATCGGAATTTTTGTCACAAACATTTACCCAGTCTGCATATTGGCTTGTTGCTTTTCCTGCCAGAGAAAATATTGTGTATTCAGTCCAGTCGTCATTTATTGTTCTTGCTAGAACGTATTGCTTGTTATTAGGGCGTTTGCTTCTTGGATAGAGGGTTTCACAGGAGATTTGTGCATTTTCAGAATTTGAGCTTTGCATAAAGTCACAGTTTGTAGAATCTTGAATGACTTCAGGTCTGTTGGTGTGTTCATGTGCTACACTTATTTCATTAGCCTCTGATCATTTGTCAACTACAACCTTAACATCAATCATTTCTTCAGTTATAGAAGCCCTTAAACTTGAAAATGTGTCTTTTTTATTCGGTGGATTCTCAGCATCTGTGTCGTTTTTTGATCTTAAGTCAGTGTTTTCGTACATTAGATGGCTGGGTGGGTGAACCCTCACATACACTGAACCATGTTTCAGCATCACTGTTTGACCTTCCATGCTGGCACACCATCTCATTTATAATACACTGAATCACCATTATGGAATATTCGTGAAGTGAAGTTTCTTGTTTTTGCTCTCAATACCCATCTAATTTGTTCATTGGACTGAAATAAAGGCTTGATCAGCTGAGTGAAGTGCATTTAGATTATCTAGAAGAACTTTGGATTTCAATGTGTCATCAAGAGTAGGTAATTTATCATGGAGAATAGATGGGAAATTGGGATTCTTATTGAACACAAGCTGATTTGGAGAATAACTGTGCACATTAGCTAAAGTGTTTTTTGTAGAGACTGCCTCTGCCAATGCATCATTTAGTGAACATTTTGCTTCTTCCTTTACTTTAATCACCATATCAGCCAGTATGCCATTGTGGCGCTTGTTTATACCATTGCCCCAGGGTGATTCAACTGCCGTGTTAGCTATGCGAGTATTCAACTTCTCTCCATCTCTTGAAAATCATCATTGGAACATTCTTTCCCATTGTCACTGAATATTCTTTTCAGTGGACCAAAAATAGAGACCATACACGTAGAACTGCTGAAATCACTATATCTCTTTTCTTTGGCGGGCTAGCGCATGTGGCACTGAACCGGGTGACATGGTCACTCAATCAAGTTTCCGTCTAGCTCTTTTAAATCCATGGCAATTGATTCATTAAATTCTTTAGACAGGAGAACATATACAATCGGTTTTGGAGATTTCTTATATTTTACACATATCGAGCAATCATCATGAATTGTTTCTATTGTTTTCAGCATTGCTTTATCATTTATACCAACATCAATCAGAAGTTTCTTCAGTCTAATTCCACTTGCATGACTGAACTGTTTATGAATCTTCATACATAACCTCTTCTCTGCATCATCTGCTTGCTCAATTTTATCAGACAAGGTCAGACAAGTGCACATACACTGACTGGTCTTCATTGTCTTGATATGCAACTCTAGGGTTTGTGTTGATGGGGACTGCATAATCGCCTGAAGACATGAACTTGAGGTTTTTTCTTTGCTAAACATCAAAACTTTATCTTTTTGAAAATTTATCACTGTATTTGCCTTTTTCATGGCATCTTTACTGAGAAGTAGAGGAACATCATTACTGATGACATCAGTTTCAATTGTGATGTCTTTGTCACTTATATTTGCTGGGATTTTTGCACGTCAGTGTAGTGTATGCCTTGTTATCACTGAAACGAACTTCCTGTTACTGTCTCGGTAGATAATTTGTTTCTTGCTCTTTTCATCAATTGTTTCAATATAGCAGTGTAACCAATGATCAGAGCATACATTCTTGATGCAACTGCTATTGAACACAGCACAACCGATTGTTTCACCAAACAACTTTCCATGATGTGTTGAATCAAGACCTTTGTCAAATAAGGTAATGTTCATGTCTTCCTCATAAAGTGCTTTGTCATCATAGAAATGTGAGTCTGATCGATGAGGACAATCCTTAATCCAATGGAAGATTGACTTATAACTCAAACATTTTGTAGTTCTTCCAGCTTCATCACTACCTCCTCTACCACCTCGGAATCTACTATTTTGCATGTAGAGTTAATCTGCTGGTTCCTCTTTAATGCTTTGGGATAAGCTACTATTGCTGTTCTCTCTTTCGACACAGCAATATCCTCTAACTTTCTAAGCTGAGCTTTCATCTCCTCATACCCCAACTTAGTAATCATTGCTCTAACAAGCTCTATTTTGCTTTTCTCTAAATTGGTGCTTTTCAACAGCCTTGATCTGGTAGCTCTAACTTTGTTATATAACCTCTCAAATTCATTAATGTAGGTTTCGATGTCAGCTGGTCTCTGGTATTCTTCAAATTCTGCATATGCTAAGTACGTCCTCTGGTGCTCATCTTTCAGAAAGAGTCCGTCTAACTTGGTAATCAGTTTGTGAAGGCCATCATCTGCATTCAACTCTACAATCGGTAATTCTAGTGCTGCTTCTCTAGCTCTGCCATCCAAAGATAAGGTGACCACTGGCTCTTTTTATTAACTATGGAGCAAATTGCCCACAATTTTAGTTCTTTCACCCATGTTTCATAAGATTGTGTATTAGGGTGTATCGGAAATTAAAAACATTGTAAATTGAAAAACCAAAGGAGGTTTTATGATGTGAGAGGCAACAACAAAGCCCAGGGTAAACTTAAAAAACACTGATGGTCATCTTATAATTATATTATATTATTCGGATATATATTTAAAGTAAATAAGAACAAAACAGTAATTAATGGAAATTATTTATATATATATTCACTTGTATATATTAGCAACTCTCACAGACTTTTGGCAAAAAGCAACATGTGTCGATTAAAACGTCTGTAACTTCAAATCTATTAATTGTATCGTAATAATGTTTGTGTTAATAATAGAAGATTGTAGGAAATTATCAACTAAAATTATTTCTGTAGACAATATAAAACCGGAGTTAAATAGGTTTGAAAATTTGTTTACATTTGCAAACCGGTGAACTAGTAGAAATAGCATTGTGAAATTTGAGCCTAATTTACACACACATTTTAAAGTTCCACTAAAAATATACTATTGGGCAGATTTCTATAAAAATATAGGGATATATTCAATTTTGAATGAGATGGGTATTTTGTAAGAATATCTCATGGAAATATTATGTTTTTTAAGTCAACAACCCCATATTTTGATTTTATAAAATCTCAAAATATACTTTGGATTTAAAAAATATTACATTTCTATAAAGATAATTCCCAAGAGAAACTAAATCTGTTGGAATTTTATTTGAACCTGTTCCCAGTCAATTTTAAATTGGCTCTGAATTGGAAAATGCAAAAAAAACTAAAATATTTTCTGTTTAGAAAGTTTTTTGTTTCTTTTAATTAAAATTCAGTGCTGGAAAGCTTTTTATGTTTTTTTAAAAAAAATTTGTCATTAAGTTATTAATGTTTATGTATATTGGACCTTCTTGGATTCTCACGAAACATTATTATTAGAAGGAATGGTGTTCTACTTATCAATAAATATAAAGTTTATCAAATTTCTATGTAGATGTCTTTTTAAAAAGAATTTTGATTATTTTTTGTTTAATTACATACAATATGTTTTGCCAGGTACGGTAATGTGATTTACATACCCTGGCATTTATGAGTAGGTGTTGACAGAATTTTGATCGGCTGTTGACATTTCCTGTTATCCATTAAAAATTTAAAATTAAAAACAAATGCTGCTGACAGTGGATGTGGTAAGGAGAGATAGAAACTCTACTATTTGACCGTTGAACTGTCTTCACCTGTAAACAAAGGGGGTAAATAAATGCATTTTCCCCTAAGTTTTTGGTGGAAAGTAAGAAAAATTTTCTTCAAATCCAGTCAATTAATCATTAAAATAAATCAAATTTCTGTGAGGTCAATTCTATTTTTGACAGAATTTTAAAACTTGACTTCATTCTTCTGGTGACAGATGCATCAATTATGGCAGAATAGATAACAGTTTCGTCAAAAACATAAACACGGCCTTAATCTGCTCAGAAATACTCTGTGAGTATGCAAAAGTATTTTTTCTTTTTTACGATTAATTTTATGCTATTTTCTTGCAGTTATAACCAAAATTAAACTTTCAAAGAACATATCTAATTATTGCAATACGTTTTAAAAGAGCGTAAAAATAGTCTGTGAGAGTTGCTCTCTCTCTATATATATTTAAATCAAATAAGAACAAAAGGAATAAATTTGAAAGATGTATTTATATACAAAAATAGAATTGACCTCATAGAGATTTGATTTGAAGAAAATTTAGTAAAGTTAATGAATAATTGATTGGGTTTGGGATAAATATTGCTTACTTTTTACTGAAAATATAATGAAAAATACATTTGTTTACAGGAGATGTTTGTTTACATGACAACACCATTCATAGCTCAAGTAATACTGCAATCAGCTTCCTTTCACCAAAACTATTGCACACCAGTGTGATTTTGAGGCACGTCTCAGCTGACTTATGGATGACCAAAAAATACAAATTTATATTTCAATAAAATTTGCAGCACTTATTCATATATTTATGAATGAATTGATTCATGAAAAGGGTATTTTTAAGAAAAAATAGTCAACCACACACTTTATTTAATTTCATAAAATATCTCAGAAATGTCTACAACTATTAGTTTTTTTTTATTTAAATAATTGAAATTTACTGAAATTGTTGATATTATTGTCTGATAATTCTTTCTCACCTCCCAATGTCCTAAAACATTTCATGGCACACAATGACATCATTTTTTTATTAATATTTTAATTATTACAAAAAACCTTTAAACAATTGAAAATGCTATTAGGAGTTTAAAATCTCAAAACATCAAATTTGAGCTGACACCATATTGATCACATTCTAGGTCAGCAATCTATCTTACTGAAAAAGTTAAGGAGTTTCACAAAGTTGGATTGAGATGAAATAACATGCAGAATTAGTTTGTTTACTTTTCAGCAAGATTGCTGACGTACCCATGCAGTTTCGATTGACTTAAAAAACATTTCCACAAGTTTTTCTTAGAAAATACCCTTTTCATAAAAAATTAATATAAAAATTAAGAAACACTGAAAATTTCATTGAAATCGGCTCGTTAGTTAATTTATGGTAAAAAGTTTTAAACCTGTGTGTAATTTGTGCTAAACAAGTTTTCAAACACAATTATCTCCGTGTTTATATAGTCTATGCAAATAATTTTTATGAGAGAATTTTCTATAATCTTTCTTTCTATTAATAACACAAAAATTATTATGACAAAATTAATAGTTTACAAGTTTCTGGCGTTTTTATCAACACATGAGGCTTTGTTGTCAAAAGTCTGTGAGAGTACCTAGTTATTTTATATTTCTATATAGTGGACAAAAATAATTTATTTAACAGAATTTTCTCCAATTCTTTTTCTAATGGTACAACATTTATGAGAATTTAATTCACTTTTATATGTAATTTAAATGGATTTTAGACCACATGTACCAATCTCACAAAAATTATTATATCGTCTTTCTCTACTTTTTGTCTTTCTTATTATTACTAATCCACCTACGAAAGGTAAGTAAATGAGGTAATCTTTGGTTTGACGGATCTAAAATACGGTAGCACAAAACCAGCTTTAAAATGGCTAAAATTGGCTAGATTTTTCAAAGATTAGCTTTAAAAATGGCTAGATCTTGTACTTAATTGTATAGCTAAAAATGTCATATACATTCTCCAAAAACTCATATCTTACAGCAAAAAAAAAACCCAATGGCTTTTAATTAAATTATGCCTTAAGATCAGATGAATACATTATATAGAACGGGATACGGACAATAACCCCACCCTATCGGACCTTACCGGACAATAACCCCACTTAGTAGAAAATAAAACAGAATTTGTTTTAGATCATCACCTTAACAAACGATATTATAATGCATCTATTCCCCTTTGATTTTCTTTCATGAATTCCCTTATTTCTTTCATGAATTATCTTATTTATTTTATTTTATAAGTTTTTTTCCGGATTTGTTTAAAGTTTTGGCCCATCACGAATTTATCAAGGGCAAAACATAATTTAATTAATGAACACATAATTTAATTAATAAAAACATAATTTAATTAATGAATATTTTCAGCAACACAGTTAATTGGAAATGAAATCTAGCCAATTTTAGCCATTTTTAAAGCCAGTCTTATGCTGCCGTATTTTAGACCTGTCAAACCAAAGATTACCAATAAACAAAACAAAAAAAAGAATGATTCTTTATATTTATCTTCATATTTTTGTCATGCTTTCTCCAAAAGGGCGGGATTTTTCATATTCACACCTACAAACAATTAAACACAATAAGAACACAATAAGAAGAAAATAAATAGAAAACTAATTTTTATTTCTGCAACTAATAATGAATGCCATTCTTCAAACGATTTATTTTGTTTTATATTCAATAAAATAACTTTTTATTTTATTTATTTTTGTATTATAAATTCTAAGTCTTATTGATCATAAGTTGTTTTGTTTTTTTATTGTGTTTGTGTAGAAATAAAACGTATGAGGATGGGTAAAAGAAATAAAGATGATAAAAGATACGCAAGTTTTATTTTTAATTAAATATTTGGGGAAACAACAACATTATTTTTAGTTATGGAAAAAAACCCCACATGATTATACTATGAGGACGGGTAAAAAAACAATAACAAGGGAGGTAAATCAGAAATTTGTTTAAAATAGACGAAACCCGATTTTTCATGTCAACACCTAAAAACAGTTAAAGTAAAGACAATAAGAAGAAAATAAATAGAAAACTTACCGACCGAATTATTAAACTATCGCAAACAAATTTTATTCAATTATTCAACATGGATTAACGATAAACAATGAAAGTGGCTGGATGAATGAATACTCTGTCCCATAATTCTTGTTACATTTATATATACATTTTTATATGCGAATGTAACAACTATTATGAGACAGAGGTAGTACAATCGCATATGAAGCGGTCATCGAAAGGACTGAGTTTGTTACGATTTGTTCAAGTTAATTAGTAAAATAAAGCTTCAAATACTTACAAGATGATCGAATGTGTAAACTTTGGTGGTTTCTGTATTTCAAAAAGATAGGATGGATTAGTATTGCGATAATTTGTTGGGATGGTTTAGATTTTACTGCGATGTTGGGGTCCTGCTTTGTCTAGCGACTTCTTGCTAGAGTGAACTTTCGTACCGCCTCTAGTGTTGCCAACTCAAAAAATATTTCGCGCTAGTTTGATTGCCGAAAAGCGCTACATTTTTTTAAATGGCCAAAAACCACTAAAAATGGTCAAATATGGCCAGAAACGCGCTGAATCTAGCGCGAAACGCGCTAAATCGGCAACACTGACCTCCTCACTGATTGAAGTAGGGTTACCAGATAGTTGAAGATGATTCAGGCCAAAAACACGCAAAAAATGGCCAAATACTAAAATTGTTAGTAAAATATTACAATACTGCAATACAAACCAAATATAAGAATTTATTAAAAATACAACTGCAACTCCTTTGTTCCTGGATTGACGTGAGGTCAGATACGGATCACCGTCATCATCATTATTGTACATATCTGATCTGAATCTAGGACATTTCGGCCTATACAGTTCGGCCGCAAATCTTCTACGCCGGACGTTTCGGCATCGTTTTGTTTTTAAGGGCGAAAATTACTAACTATTTTATTTTATTTATT
>VCCN01005041.1:10962-26754 GCA_006491835.1 Architeuthis dux | reverse complement strand
TCATAAATTATACTCATAATTTTCTTGTTATTTGACACATTTTTCGTTTATTTAATTATTGCAAACTAGCTGAAAACCCACATACAGGCTGGATTTTCAGCTAGTTCGTGCAGAAAGGCAATATTGGGCTTTTGGTCCCAATAAAGAGATCATGGATTTGAACTACTGTATTTACTCGTGTATAATGCGAGACATTTAATATAACAAATCAGGGTCAAAACTGGGGGGTAGCATTATACTTGAGTGTAAAAAATTGATAACATATCTACATATACTATTGATTTCTGGCTCTAGAAAATGTGTGTGTGTGTGTGGGGGTGTCACATTATATTCTAGATTGCATTGTACACCAGTAAATACGGTATGTATTTATTGAATCATACGTTATTAGAAAATCATCACCATCATGAACTCTGGGATCACATTTAATTTAAATATATGAGGGGATTTCACAAAAGATTTCAAATACTCACATTTTTTAAAAATCCAGAGCTTTTACTGGATTTTTCATTTGAAATGTGAAAATCTTAAAATTCGATTTATTTTTAATTTTCAAAAACTAAGGTCACATTAGAAACCACAGAGAATTTGGTGGCCATAGCTCTAGCCGTCCTTGAGTTATGCCATGACGAACATACTTTTGATGAATTATGGAAAGTGTAAGGGAATGGAAGGGAAATAACTCTTGGATCGTCCATCTGAGTTATATCCCTTAAGGAACGTCAAAGAAAAATGTAAACAGATAATCTCCTCTGTCCGGGAGTTAGAAAATTGGCGCGCGAAAGACAAAGGAAAGATTCTGGGAAGATCCCGTTTCCCCGGGATTTGAATTTGGCGCGGAGCAGAAAAAAAGGGAGTGACAGAACAGCAGTAGCACCCGAGCGGTGGAGTGGGACGGAGACACGAAAGCCTAGCCGGACTGACGCGGTGTTTATAACCGGTGACGACCGGGAGACACGATCATCTTATCTTTATAATTAGGAGATATAGGCTCTTCTTCTTCTTTCTTGTGCTTTTTCTAAAAGATGTGGACCAAAATCAACATTTGTAAACTATTTCAACATTTTGAAACCACACTATTTGATTTTCCCCAATAGGTCTATTTTTCTCGCCCCAGAATTTACTTCAACGATCAAGGGACTATTTTATCCAGTTTGTTTATTCTGTACGAAACATTTATTTTAATATCGTTTTTTAATCCGTTTTTCGCGTCTGTATAATTTGTTGTTTGGCCTTGCCCCTCGATTTCCACGATAGGCGCATACGCTTGAAAGTATACTGCGCTGTGACAGAAAGATTATGTCAGTCGCTGGCTTCTGCAACATGGTACGTAGAACTTCACAAACAGTTGGTAGTCAAATGGCTATAAATAGAATAACCAACCTTTATACAAGGATCCTGGAAAACATTTGGTTATAAATCACAATTTAATTTTGCAAATAAAATGTATATTTAAATGTGTATGTAAAATTTCTCTTTATTTAATCGCAATATGAGTCCTGGTACAATATTTTCCTCTTGCTTTGATATCGATAACCTATGGAGGGTCTTGCTTGTTGCCGGCACCCGGAATCTTTTGTGAAGATTCCGAATCTATTTTATGAGAATTGGGCCTTCTTGCGGGTGGTAATTCTTTTGTGGCGCGCCGGTGTGAATGCTTTATAATACTCCATAATACTGGTGGTAAAAAGTGGGTTGAAATTGACTCCATTTGATTAGCGATCAATGGCTGGAAAAAGAATTAACAACGAGAGACGGACGAAAGACAAAGGGCAATTTTGAAAGAGACGAGCATTTTTATTTATTTACGGCTGAAATTTACTTTGTACGTGTGTGCATATTTAAAAGTCCATTGTCTGAATGTGTGTGTGTGTGTGTGTGTGTGTGTAAATATGTAAGAGTCCGTTGTTCGGATCTATTCGTTTGGCTTGAGTAATGGTTCGGTGATATTAAAATGCGTCTGTAAAGGAGGATTTGTCTTGTGTATTAAAGAGTTCAGATATAGTAAAAATGTGTGTAAAAGGGTATTTGCCTACTTTGTTCTGGGATCTCTGCCCGTCCCACGTGGCGTCGGACCGGCAGAATTCAGGTTGGCAACAGAGCCGTGAAAAACACGTCAGTTCGTTTCGAAGACTGGAGAAAAAGGAGGCTGATTCAAATCTCGCGCCTGTCACGTGATTAATTGCTGGCCACTCATTGGCCGTTGTTACGAGGCCGTGTGTGGGATCAAGGAACCAACCCTTAATCACGGGGGACAACTCCACTTCGGCACGCTACAAACCTTCCTTTAGTCAACAGTTTGATCTGCCATCACAAGCACTAACTAGACAAACGGATGGTTGTAATATTTGAATTACATCTATTCTCAACAGACACCCTTATAGACACAATAAATAGCTAAATGTAACTTGGTAACCTGATGAGCCCAAAGTAAGAGTCCAGTTTAATATTCTACTTACATTCTAAATCAAACCCTTTGCTAAAAACTTGAAGTTATGCGATGACAGACAGATGGACAAAAAAGACATTTGGTGAATTATAGTAAGATAGCAAAATGTATTTGGTTTAAATGAAAACTCAGTGTATTTTAAAGAATATTTTAAATTATTTATTGTAGATGATTATTATTAAATTTTGTTATTATTTACCTTCATCTCAATTTTTGTTGATTTTATCGCAACTAAACTCAGGCCGGTTTCCCTTTGGCAGTGAGTAAATAAATTAACAGCACGGATCAGAATAAAGAATAAGTTGCCGGTGAGAAATGCAACACAAATTGAGGTGGAAGTAAATAGTAGCAAAAATGAATAATAATGATTTACAATACTTCATCTAATAAAACAAATTAATAAGTAAATTGGATTATTTATTGTAGGTTTTCATGTGATAAATAATTTACTAAACTGATTATTTATTATTATTTATTTGTGTAGCGGTCACTTTCTTAAAACTACCAAAAATAGGGCTAGAAATATCAATCTGGCTTTATCACCACGATGAAACAAGCGCTGATCCTTATAAAATACGAAACTTAGAATTAGTTCCCTTTTCCCGTGACGTCAGCACGGCTTTTTTACGATTCTCCAGCGCTGCTTAACCTGTTCCATGCCTAGGGCTCAGGCTCACTCGCCCGTGTCCACCTATCTTTGCACGTTAAACTCTTCTTCATTCACTTAGTACCCTAGTCGCCTAGGGCTCACTATGTTTTTTCACATCTTGGTCATCTCTCCTTTTCCTTTTCGCTCAGACTAGGAATACTCACCTCACATATATGTTCTACGAGATAATATGACCAAGAATCTATGTAGTTTCTACACATAGGCTAGCGACTAAAAGTCTTAAATTTCTTCCTGTTTAGAAACTATCCTTTTTTATACCGGTATATTTTTCCTTTCTGTCACATGCCTATTTTCGTTCTTAACCGATTTCTTTGCCTCAATAGACATATCTTTCGGTGCATCTATCACCAGATATCACGGTACATTAAATAACACTCTCCATCACAGGCAAATCCATTTTGGTACGTAAAAACCGACTAGCGACAAAAACTACTTACCTTCACTCTACACTCACAACAATCTCTCTTAAACATCATACGATCTTTCATGTATTAGCATACATATATGTACCTCCTTTTAATTGTACGTATTTTCATTTCATGTTTATTAAATGTAACATTTCATTTCTATCTGACGCCTTTGTTCATTCCTTATACATTTTTACAATTAACGTTTCTTTCGTTTGTATTTGCCCGCCAAAATCCAATATGGCC
Organism: Architeuthis dux; assembly: GCA_006491835.1. Lineage (NCBI taxonomy): Eukaryota > Metazoa > Mollusca > Cephalopoda > Oegopsida > Architeuthidae > Architeuthis > Architeuthis dux. Next base: position 22,982 of record VCCN01005041.1, on the reverse strand, counting down.
GGATTTCGCATTCTTCCTAATTTTTGACCACGTGACCTACTTTCTCCCTCCTACCTCCTCAGCAGAATAACTGCTACTATTGCTACTGCTGCTAGTTAACAACGACAACAACAACAACAGCTAATGGTCGCTGCCTACAATTTTCGACCGCTACTTTCGAATCGAGAACCCATCCACATTCTCATTCATCTTAACTCCTTCTCCTTTATATCCAATCTTAACAATTGAAATATTATTCATTTTTTCTTTTATAATATTATCTTTGCTCTCATTTTAACCCGATTCAAAAGTTTTAATCATTTTCTTGGTTATTAGTTGGTACTAAATCCTGGAATAAATAATGCATTAGGAATTAGAATGATTTTGAGTTTTAAGCTGAGAATTATTAATTTTCAGGTTTTAAAAGGAAAATGTATTTTTGGTAAGATAACACCCGACAGGAATACATGTCAATTAATGTCAGAGAAATGGAAATGAGATTGTGAATTCTTTAAAAATATTACTGAATGGGCTGTAACGTTCTTTTTGTATAACATACATATATATAAACATTACACCACTCACCTTTTTTATTAAAATTTAAAATAAATTTTAAATTTCTTTCTGTTCGTTTGCATAATTGTTTATGTTTGTAAGTGTTCGTTCGTCTGAACTGTTTTGTAGTGTTGCTTTATCAGGTAAACGATCTTTCGTTTTGTATTTAAATTCTTTTTTGCGTGTGCTATCATCTAGCTTTGTATTTTTGAAAAGAAATGGTTTGTTGGTCTTATGTTGAGTGAGTGTGTGTTGGAAACGAACTGAAATTTATGTGACATCACCCGGATTGAATTTTAACCACCACGTGTTCCGAAGTGAATTTGGGTCAGTGATCCTTTCGCCATTTTGATTTTTGGTACCATGTGCTGATATTTCGATTATTTTTTTCTCCCTTTTCTTCGTGTTAGCTGGTGGCATGTTATGTTGATATTTGTGGCTGAATGAATCCTTTTGTGTGTGTCAAACCGAGTTCCTCAATCAAATCGTCTCGTACGGCCCCCCTCACTAGAACCTGATATAATTCCATTCTCGACAACGGCTGGGTGTCAGAGAGGCGTTCCTTCACCTATAAGAAGATTTTCAAAGCTTGTCGACATTCGCGATAGAAGGAGCACTCTCTTCGGGCATACGGCGGGCCTCCCCCTCATCAGAGTGCACACTTCTCAAAGCCGGAAAGGCCCTCTTGGCGTCCTCTTTCCAGAATCGGTCGTTCTCCTCATGTTGTGAGCTATGAATTGCAACCGTAAGGTGTGCAGCCGGATCTCAATGTCAGGCATTCCTAGGCCGCCCTCAGAAGCATGGATCTGGCAGTCCTCATATCATAGGTTGCCTGTGACCCCAAAGGAGACTAAACAGGCACCGCTATAATTGAAGTAGATCGGTACACGGGAATGGAAGCACAGCCGGTAAAGGATGGGGTGGTAGATGTGCGAAGCGCACACCTCGACCCTCCCCTTTAAGGAGAGACCCCTTCGAGACCACAGGTTAGCTGCCGCCTCGACCCGCTCCATTAGCTCCGACCAATTCCTCTCCAGCTGAAGTTGGGAACCGAACCAGTATCTCACACGGCCCGCCCGTCCAGGTGAAGGGAGCCTAGAGGGGGTGACCCCTCCACGAGCCCAACCGCTTGCCACAGTTGGTCTGGGCCCCGCCACCATCTCATATCTTCTGATTTCTTTGCCGACTTCCTCTATCTCAGCATTGCTCGTTACACGCAAGGTTACATCGTCAACATAGATACAAGAATGTACACCATAGGCGAAAGTGAACAACCTTGACGAACTGATCTAGACAATCTGACGGGTTTCGACATAACCCCTTTCACTTCTACCATCGAACAGGGAGGCGAATCAAGGTGCGAAAGTTCTGGCCGAAGCCTATCGAAAGCCCTGGCCTGATCTAATTTGATCAGCGCGGCTTCACTGTCTAAATGCGGGTTATCTTGGATAGTCCTCCCCTTCGAAGAAGAAATCTGTTCAGGAGCAATCAGACTACCCCGCGCAGTCTGCAAGCGGCTTGATAGGACCTTGGCCAAAATCCTTAACTCTGTGTTCAACATAGTTAAGGGCCTAAAGTTGTCTACACCGTCCCTCCATTTTTTTCCTTGCATAGCAATTTCACTACACCCCTCATAAAGCGTTGGGGAATATTCCCCTGCTTTAATCAGTGGCTGTAGATCAAAGCCAGTAAATGGACAAAAATGGGCGACAACCTCGAGTACAATTCGTAGGGGAGACCATTAATACCTGGGGACGCTCTGTTCCAACGTTACTTATTGCTTCCCGAATTTCCCCCTCTGTAATGGGTCCCTCGCACCTAGCTGTTTCAGTCGCCTCAAGGCGAGGGAAATCAGCCAAATAGGCGTCGAACTGAGCTCCCTGGTAAAAGGTTCCTGGAAGCTAGACCGGAACACCTCACGGATGCCGTCGTTTGTAGTCACGTATCGTCCATCCGGTGATGTGACACTAGCGATATGTCTCCATGAAGCATTTCGAATTTCTTCTGCACGCAATTCAGCGGCCATATTCGTTGCCCCGGGAGTCATTCACTTTAATCTATTTCTAACTACCAGAGCTTGGTCCTTCTTGTTAAGCAAGTTCTGACCTAGCTATAGCGATTAGATCTACATCCCCACTACTACCGCCTCCTCTACTCTAGCTTCTATTGTCGTCTGTGCCGCTAATCTATCTTGTTTGAGTCGGCGACTATAATCGGCAGCGAACGACCTAATTCTATTTTTAAGGTTTCCCCACCCCTTATTCCCTAGCACCGACCCGTCAATTCCCACAATAATCATTAGTGTTAACTGGTCCCGAAAATCTTTCTCATCCAATAAGATGTGTTGAATTTCCAGTAACCAGCCATTTTAGGCTTAGCACTACCTATATTTATTCGGATCCTTACTAGTCTATGATCCGAATAAGCTACAATATGGTAACCTGGACACCCTAAGAGCCCTACGTCGACTCTCCTGACTAAAACCCGATCGATGTAGCTAGAGCGTTGCACCGTATTCGGGTTGCCTCTAGCGGTCCAAGTCCATACTACTTTATTGGGGTGTTCATTTCGATATCTATCAACCATATCTATCCGGCTGATCAGATCACGAAATGGAATCACGTCCAAGTCCTTAGTACTTTGCCCTCTATTTCCCCCGCGATCTACCCCAGGGTCAAGGACGGCATTCTAATCACCTGCTAGAACTACCCATCGCGACGTCGTCACAAAGGGATCGATTCGCCGAAAGAAATCGACTCGCTCCGTTTGGCCATTGGGCGCATAAACCCCCAATTAAACGAAACGCAAATCATCTTATGGTAACATCTACAACACACAATCTGCACATCGGCATATATAAGAGTACACGTCACATTCAAGGATCGGTTTATCAGCCAAGAAACGCTTCTCTTGTGGCTATTAAGGTATGCTGAGAAGAGATGACCCCCCCCCCCCTCGTCAGCGTACTCTGATAATCACTTGGAATAAAGTTTGTTTCTTGTATACAGCATATACATAATTCGAGGTGCTGGAGCGTGCGAGCGAGTCTAGCTTTATTTGACTCGTCTCTCAGCCCTCGCGCATTTATACTTGCTAAAAAGAGCCCCACCTTTAGGCTACTGGTGTTGCACCGCCGACGTCTCTGGGGAAGGTTAGTTTGGCAGCCCTATACAGGGATGGGTGCATATAAACAAGGTCCCTCACCGCACAAAATTGTTTCGATTTCTTTAGTTTTGGGTAGTGCCATACAGCCAGCAGAGAGGGCGTTTGGAAGGCGTCATTTGCCTCCCCCAACATAGTATACACCTGCCTGGAATTTTCGCCGACACGGACCACTGTCAATAGGAGTTCGGCGTTTGAGATGTTTATTGGGTCATCTACATCTTTCTTTCCAGGCTCCACAAGCCTGAAATGATAGAGGACCCTCTACTACTTTTCAACCTGTCTATGCAATTTAGGGAAAGCCAGTGTGTCCGTGTCGACTTTCGGGCGGGTTGCTCTTCAGAGCCCTCTCCCGAAGGACTTCGGTGCCTCTTGGGGTTCTGAGAGGATGAGGGTGCTGGAGGTGATGGCGGCGGAGGGTGGGCGTATGTGTGATTGTGTGGGTGGTGGAGGTTGTGTTTTTGGTGGGGAGGCCGGGGAGATGGGCTCAGTAATGGGAAGCTTTATGAGTGTTGATTTAACGGGGGTAATATTTTTAGGGTTTTTAAAAATATTTTTTGGGGGGAGGGGGATGTTGAGTAGGGCACCCTCTCCGCTGGCTGTGTTTTTTGTATCTTTCAGTTTCTTTAGTAATAGCCTGGACTGGTCGGCTTTTTCTTTGCCTGGACTGGCGCAACCACCCCTGCTCTTCAGCATGTCCGTATACGACTGCGGGGCCTCTCCCACGGGACTGTCGGTGTCTCCCGGTTGGGATCTACGAGGGGATTGAGGAACCGCTGTTTGGGCTTTCCTTCCACTTCCTGCCTCTCCCCGTCTGGCTTTTTCGTTTGAATTTCGTACTTCTTGGGTGAAGGCGAAGCCGACTTGGGAGTGGTGGGGTGGGGCGCAAATGTGCCCCTACTGTGGACCTGATCTTTCTGGTCCCGGTAGTAGGCGCAACTGCAGTAGGCGGATCCTTTTTCGACGGCTTCTGTAGGTGGAAGGGATCTTGAGTGTTGACGGCCGGCTTTCAGGGACCTTCTTTCCCTTGCAGGCTGCAGCGAGGTGACCATTCTCGCCGCAAAACCAGCATACTGGCCTTCTGTCGCTAACGATTACGGGGATCGTCTTCCGATCGTCAATGTCCAAACAGTTGGGAATGGAGTTGAAGGCTTCTCTATCGATCATTAGATCGAACTTCCATTCCCCGCGCATACGGTCAGGAGAGACAGAGACGATAACCGCGTATTTCATGAGATAAGGGCCTATGTGCACTCACAACACGTAGCAAGGAACCTGAACTATCGCTACGCTGGTCCGCCTTCTTCCTAGGTATTCCAAGCGGAGAACACGGTCATTCGTGTGGAGGTCCCTTATTGTGAGGGCTGTACAGTCTTCATTACCGAGTAGCAATACATCCCACATCGCAAAACCGTTCCCCTTCACAACTTGGTACAAGAGCTTTCATAAAGGGCAGGAAATCACTTGGTACCAAAAGGGAGACCTTTTTGATTACTTTATTATCACACAGACCAAGTGAGCCCTTAACTCTTTAGTCGACTACAGGTGATTTTTATGATACAAATTCATCAGAAAAATAACATTAACAAACAAACAAACGAACAAATAATAATAATTAATTAAAAATAGCATTTGATACTCCAGGCCTTTTCAGCCTGCTCCCACGGCAGTGTTTCTCCGCCCGTGTCTATTCCTTCTGGCACGTAAAATATCTCTTCCTTTTTCTACTTAATGCTTGGGGCCGCCTAGGGCCCGCTTAAGTGCATTTGCATCCCCACTTTTAACTACGGATATTTTTTTCAAATGCCGTCTCTTCTTGCTTCAAATCTTTGGTCATTCTCTCTGCATTCCTTTTCGTCCCAACTAGGAATAAACGCCTCAAATATAGGCCCTTACGAGAATTAACAATGACCATCGATGATTTTAGTTTCTGTTAAATCCTGATTAGAAATTATCTTTCCTACATGCCTGGCATCTTTTCTTTTCTGTCATTTGCCTTTTTTTCTAAACTGATTTCCTTGTCTTGATCACATTATTCAGGTTCGATTATAGCCATTAGTTTTGCGGGTTCGGTTATAACTCATTACATCAATATTAAATCTATTTCGGAACACGAAAACCGGCTAACGGCAGAAACCCCTATTTACCTTAACTCTTCATCACAAAAACCTCTCACTCTAACTCCTTTTACATATATATGTATCACTTTTTAATGATACCTTTTTCATTGCAATGTTTTATTAAATATAACCATTTCTTTTTCATTTTAATCTGACGCCTTGTTTTGATTCCTTATATTTCCTTTGTTCGTATTGGCCGCCAAAAAAACTAATTTGGCCGATGGCCTTCCTCCTCTTTTTGACCACGTGACCTCCTTCCTCGCTCACCGGGAGGACACCAACTACTATTACTACTGCGACCACTGTCCACCATGACAGGCCACTCTCGCTATTACCTTTTTACCGCTAATTTCGAATGGAGAAAATATCTACATTCTCTTACAACTAAATTAACTTCTCCCTTCTTTAACATATTTACATCCTTACAAATTACAACCTCGTAGTTACCTCAACTCTACAAGTGCTTTCTAGTTGGAACTGAAAACCAGAGGGAATGAGAGAGATTTGCATCTGATTCACATGCAAGAACTTAGTAATAGTCAGAGAGGGAAATATCAAGTGGTAATGAGAGAATATCCATTTATTGAAACTGAAAACCAAACAGAAGAGAGGGAAGGAGAGAGTTTTGTGTAATGAAATACACCCAGATCATGTTACCGGTAGCCGCTGGAAGCTGGTCAGATTTGAAATCTGTGTTAAACTGCCTACGTGAGCAACTGGAGAGATCGGTTACCAGAAACCGTTGAAGATTTGAAGAGGGCGGATCGTATGACCAGGAGCATTTATAAGGGTCTAGATTGAAACAATGACAAGCAGTTGGGGTCGAGACCTGAAACGAGTTCGCACCAGACGGCGTCCCCGCCCGTCAGGGTGGGGGTGAGAGCCGGTTAGAAGCAGTGGGAGATTTGAATCCGGAGCGACAGGTCAGAGACGAAATGGCTTCTTCCACCCGGCTGGGTCGAAGAGGCAGAAAAGCTTGATTTTCGTAGTAGTAGCTCTAAAAAGTGATCAACTCTTTTAGAAAACCAAATGCAACAGAATTTCCGTACCTCGATGAAATCTGCAGACCAGCTCAGAAATTGACCTGCATATGCGGAAATAAAACCCCAGATTTCAAATTGAAGATTCGTGAATTTTGTCGTCTTTTCTCTCCACACACGTGGGAGAGTTTTTGTCCGAAATGATTTTCCCTCCACAGAAAGATCGCCTCCTGTCAGCAGACCCGGACGGAGAGTCATCATCATCATCGCAGCCCCGGAAGAAATGATCGTCTCTCTTTCTCTGAAACTATCTCTTCCCCTCCCTCTCTCAACATCTCTTTCCCGGCGGTTATGCTACATTTGCATCGGATTCACAGGCAAAAACTTAGTAATAGTTAGAGAGGGAAACATCAAGTGTGCCCTCCTCTCTCCAATCGACTACAGGTGATAATGAGAGAATATTCATTTATTGAAACTGAAATCCAAGCAGCGGAGATACTAATGACACTGAAAAAGAAAAACTAATAAAGTTAGGCGCTTGAAGAATGACTTGAATTTGTAACATTGAAATATTGATGGTAACAAGACTTTATTGCCAAGTAAACTTAAGTTTTAGGAATAAAATTTGCTAAATTTTCTGTATGCTAATATTTACATGAAAATGTTTTTTTAATCTGATAAGAAAATAATATCTGAACACACATGCATTTGGAAAAGCTGGTTGGGTTTACTCCATTCACTGTATACAAAGAAGAATTAAAGTTACTCATGAAAAAAAGAATTATAATATATATGTATAGCTGGAGTAGCAATACATAAGCGTTTATATAGTGTTATGTAGGAAATACACCTTGTAGGCCTCTCACATCTTAGCAGATACTGTTTGAGGCAATGGTAAAGACAGTGTCTCAAACAGGACCACGGATACAGCAGATAATGAAGTGTAATAAACTTCTCAGGAAGCTCACCAGGAAAGAGAAAGGAGCTTGGTACAGCTTTGTCACAGTGGTTCGCGGCTTCCAGGGCGAACACAAGGCCCAATGTGGAGTTGGTTGAGATTATGGTGAAGAAGTACGGGAAAATGGTCTGCAGGCTATCCGTCAAAGCCCATATCCTTGACACTCATCTTGATAAATTCAAGAACGTTGGAACACATTCGAATGCTTCCACCAGGATATACTGGACTTTGAAAGCCCGTACCAAGGAACATATAACGAGAACATGATGTGAGATTAGATTTCGGGGTCTGGTTTATGAAAGTGAATTACAGTACAATCATAAATCTCAAAAGACTACTCACTTCTAAATATTTTGTGATCACTTTTGTTTAACATTAATTTACATACATGTTAATTTAGAGTCACACATTGCTGTTTTTCTGGGGAAAATGTGAATAAGAATATGCAAATTCACCCATTGTACAATTGGAAATAAGTAAATTCCAAAATATCACTCTTCTGGTCACAAAAGCAATGTCTAAAGGGAATATAGCCATTTTCTATACATTTTACACATTAGCAATTAGAAAATAATGCTCACTACCCAGAAACAAAAATCGCGTTGCACTGTGTAATTTAATGTATGGCAAATATAACTTTTTTAAATGCAATTAATAATTTTTTCAGAAATCTTGTTCATCAAACTCTTTCAAAAGAAAAGTAATCAATATTTAAGAAATCTTGGAGAAGTTGATTGAATTTTACTTTGTTTATTCCCATCATCTGTAGAACATGATGATTGGAAATTAGTTGTGTCAATTATTTATGAGAGTAGATTATATACAAATATGAATACAATAAAAAGCAATCATTTATCATATTTTATTGAATAACGGTATTTAAATTTCATTATCAGTATTATCGACCTGGGAACATGTGGCGAGTGAAAGCGGAGTTGTCCCCAGTGATTGAAGGGAGTTCCCTATTTCCACACACGGTCAGCTATCCCACCCCTCACGTACTGGCAGCCAATCAGGGAACAGCAAGTAGTCACGTGACAGGCGCTAGTTTTGAATCGCTTTTTTCTGACCACACATGCCTAACAGCGCTGCATCCCTTTATGATTTGGGCCTGTCTGAGACGTGTGGTTTTCACACGCTCTACGGACAGAGTATAAAAACAACCCAGAAACAAATAAGCCAATTCACTTAATTTTACGTACACGTTTTAATACCACTATGACACCAAACCCTTTTACTTACATGGTTACAAACCTACACTAACACAAATACATCAACAATGGATCTTTACATATAGACGCACATAAACATTCAACTAAATTTAAACGCTTGTTTGAATAAAGAATTGTTCGTCTCTTTCAAGGATTGTCTCTTGTCTTTATCATTTGTTGCTGTTTCCCTTCTCTACCATTGATCGTATTTAAATGGGGTCAATTTTAACCCACCTTTGAAAACCTGTACTATGGAGATATCTAACGCATTAAGATTTATAAAAATAATGTTATTTTATTTAGATATTGATGAACAAAAATATCAAATTACAAACATGCACATGATTATACCCATACACATACCAGGAGCAGATCCTTTCCAAGGGTTCCAGACTCCCCCTGCTCAGACAAAGCACAATCTAAAATTTCTTTAATATCTGGATAACAACATTTTATAAATAAAAACCCCAAATAATCCCAAGTGTAATCATAAACTAACCTTCAAATCAAAAATGTATTGTATCCTTTGTCTAAGTAGATAGATGGAGTAAAACAAAAAGTAGGAACCCCCACCCCTGCTCAAAATCCTGGATCTGCCCCTGCATACATACATTTATGGATATATTATTTTGAGGTATTTACATTTCCATTGGTATTGTATGTTTTAGGTCACACTTCACCTTAAAAAGCCATTGTGCAGACTTAGGACTATTCACGTGCAGGCTCTGTCGACTTAGGACCTGAAAAGACATAGAAAACCCTTCCCAATATCTGTTTGCATAGCCAAGTCATTCATTTTGAGTTATTTACATTCTCATTGGTATTGTATGTTTTACAATATGCAATTGAAAACACTTCAAGCCAAAAGATGTGTAAAAGAAAAGCTGTGCATTACTTGTGTTTTCTGAAATATTAAATTCTTTATCAAAGATATTTTTCAGATTAACATTAGATTAAAAGAATCTTTAAACTTTACCATTGTAATTTGATTAACAATTCTTTTTTGGAAGAAATACACAATCTACAAACCCAAATTATACAAATGCATAATTTATACAATAAATTTCAAATTTAACAAGTAAACACAATTTTGGTCATCAGAAGGATTCTTTTTGACTATTATTATTTTAGTATGAATGTTAATATTGAAATATTCCATGTAATAAAGCTCTTGGAGTTGCATTAAAATATAATTTCATTATTATTTAAAATATTATTTATTTACAATTTATGGTAAAAAATAAATTTTAAATGATTTTAATAAAATACTCTAAAGAATTAAATTAAGAATTTTCATTAATGACATCTGAAGTTTTTTTAGATTTCAGCACAAAAGATTAGATTTTCAGTAGAGTAAATTCATTCAAATATATGAAACTGTTTAAATTTTATGGACCAATTGTATTAATGCATTGATAGGAATTTAGGAATAGAAAAACATTTTATACTATAGAGCAGTGGTTCCAACCCTGTGCCTGCAGATGCCATGGCGCCGGCCAACCCTTTTGCATGTGCCTGCCACAGGCTGGCCACCATTATCTTTTTAATACAATTAATTTATTTGGGGGCACAACCTAGGCCATGGCAAATTTGCCAGATTAAAATCTGACCGTGAAGCCTAACAATATATGAATAAAGAAAGCCAATAAAAAAAGACAAACATATTTAAATATGGTTCTGATACTTATGTTGCCAAGTGTATCGACTTCATGTATTGCAGACTATCCATGTGTTATGCAGTGTCATTGACAGTATGCAATGATAAAGAATAGAAAGAGAAGATGAAGCGAAAGACAATGACAAATAAAGAGAATGATGGCAGGTAGCAGAAAATTAACGGAAGATCAACAGCCAACTGCGGCAAAACTTTTCATTGAATGACATTTTATAAAAAATGCACACGTGTGCACACATTCCTGAATACACGTGCATGTGGTATGCATGTATATATGCGGCATGTGCAATAGTGGCATGTGCGGGTAGTATGTTTGTATGTACGTGTGTGTATGTTTGTGACATGGATGTGTATGCATGTATTTACATTTTCGTTGATGTAGTAATTAAAATAATAAACTCTATTAGAGCAGTGCCTTTGTAAGACCTTCTTTTCAAGGCCTTACTAGAAGATACTGAAAATAAACAATCTGACCGTATTTTACATACAGAAGTACGATGGCTCAGTAGAGGCAAAGTTCTGACAAAATTTGTAAGAGAAAAATTCTCTCTTCTCCAATCCAGAGATCAAAACTATGGAACTCTTGCTGGTTGGTGGATTTGGGTTTTCTCAAAGACATCACAGAAAAATTAAATTCTTTAAACTTGGAGCTTCAGGGAAACAAATAGCTAGAATGATAGACTTCATGAATTCATTTAAAGCAAAACTTGTTTTATGGATTTCTCACCTGAAGATGAAGTCTATCACACATTTCCAAAATATGAAGAAAATGATAGGTGACATTGACTTTCAGATCATGATCACATTTCTATTAAATCTTTTTACTTAATAAATACAACATATATAACTACAATCATTGGCAGACTCTTTGAAGTAAAAACAGTAAAGATTTTGCTAATAAAAATACCTCTGACCCACCATTTGAAACTATGGACACTTCCACTGATATGAATTCATTGGATCAAATGTAGAATCCTGACCTCAAAATTGATTCAAGTGAAAGTCACATATTTTCAGTTGATCCCGTATATGACTTCATGTGTTGCATCATGATGTTCATAATGAGATTATTTGTGGACTTTTACACAAAAATAAATACATAGTTTTAATTTAATCGAAATAAGGATCTCCTACATCCGAGCATTGATTTAAATATTTAGCTTTCAATTGTTTGAGAGTGTATTTCAGTATTTCTGTCAACAAAACAAAGTGAATGATTCACAGACTAGTGGGTGATTTTCTAATTTTCACTCACACCCATGCACACTCAATGTTAAAAATGGTGCATAAATAAAACCAAATAAGAGAATTAATGAAACAAAAATTCTAGTGAAGATTTTGGTGAAAATACTGAAAGTGAAAACTAAAAAAAAAAAAAAA
>VCCN01005041.1:0-10952 GCA_006491835.1 Architeuthis dux | reverse complement strand
AGTCTGTCGACACCTTAAATTCAACACAGTTTTAGTTGTTGTTTGATCGTTTATATAATCACGAGCAATGGAACATAATTATGTTATGTTCAGACTTTAACTGCATTTTTCAATTGTAAACACAAATTTTTTAAAATGACTCCTTTTTATATAATGGAAGAAAATAAGGCTCAAATGTAGAATCTGGACCACAAACAATGAATCCACATACTTCACAAGAATATGGTTCCTTTCCAGTGTGTGTGCATATGTGTATACATATAATACACCAAAAAGGAATATTAACATATGTCATAAGAATATGGTTTCTCAGCCATCTGCATTCATACACATTCTGCCGTATACTTCTGTGAAAAGGAAGAACATTTTTGATCACAATAACAAAATATTTTGTATGTTTATTTGAAGAAAGCATAACATAAACCTTGAATGACTTTATATAGGCTGTACCAAGAACTGTGCATTGTATCCACAGCAGAGGAAAGGGACATCTCATTAACCAAGATGCCAGTCTGTGACGCATTCAATTAATAAATATGGGGAAATAACTAGAATAATGCATTTTAGTCTCCAGAATTAGTTGCTCCAAATTAATCAAGAAGAAATTTATCAAAAACATCCTCACAGAAATGTTGTCATTATATCATTATTCAACATTGGGTTTTTTTCACCAGTAACAAGAAAAGTAACATTCAAAATAATTGCAATGGAAAAATTACATAATTTAAAATAGTCCTTTCCTGTGGACATTAAAGTGAATATTTAAAGATGATTGTGTGTTTGTATGCGAGTTTTAAATATGAATCCTGTGAAAAAGCTAATCCATATAATTTGCCTGAGTCCGGTTGTTCTTAATTGCGTATTTGCATGTGTATACTTACGTGAATTACAGTGGAAATGCTAAACAACACACTTTACAAGAACATGGTTTTCACTCAGTGTATTTACACACAACTTTTCTAATTTTGTTTCGTGCCAGTGTGAGTTTGCATATGTTCTTTCAAATTGGAACTCTTTGAAAATGCTGATCCACACACTTGACAAGAGAAGGGTTTCTCACCAGTGTGGGTTCGTATGTGTCCCTTCAAAGTGGAACGGTCTGAAAATGCTGATCCACACACTTGACAAGAGAAAGGTTTCTCTCCAGTGTGTGTTCGCACATGGCTCTTCAAATGTGAATTCCGTGAAAATACTGATCCACAGACTTGACAAGAAAAGGGTTTCTCTCCAGTGTGTGTTCGCATGTGTATCTTCAAATGCGTATTATCTGAAAATGCTGACCCACACACTTGACAAGAGTAGGGTTTCTCTCCAGTATGTGTTTGCACATGCCTCTTCAAATGCGAATTCCGTGAAAATGCTGATCCACAGACTTGACAAGAAAAGGGTTTCTCTCCAGTGTGTGTTCGCTTGTGTATCTTCAAATGCGTATTATCTGAAAATGTTGATCCACACACTTGACATGAGTAGGGTTTCTCTCCAGTGTGTGTTTCCACATGCCTCTTCAAATGCGAATTACGTGAAAATGCTGATCCACAGATTTGACAAGAAAAGGGTTTCTCTCCAGTGTGTGTTCGCATGTGTATCTTCAAATGTGTATTATCTTCAAATGCAGATCCACACACTTGACAAGGGAAGGGTTTCTCTCCAGTGTGTGTTCGCATGTGGGTCTTCAAATCTGAACTACGTGAAAATGCTGATCCACACCATTGACAAGAAAAGGGTTTCTCTCCAGTGTGTGTTCGCATGTGTATCTTCAAATTTGAACTTTCTGAAAATGCCAATCCACACACTTGACAAGAAAAGGGTTTCTCTCCAGTATGTGTTCGCATATGGCTCTTCAGCTGCGATTTCTGAGAAAATGCTGATCCACACACTTGACAAGAAAAGGGTTTCTCTCCAGTGTGTGTTCGCTTATGTCTCTTCAAAGTGGAACTGTCTGAAAATGCTGATCCACACACTTGACACGAGAAGGGTTTCTCTCCAGTGTGTGTTCGCATGTGTATCTTCAAATTTGAACTGACTGAAAATGCTGATCCACACACTTGACAAGAAAATGGTTTCTCTCCAGTGTGTGTTCGCATGTGTCTCTTCAAATGTGCATTATCTGAAAATGCTGAACCACACACTTGACAAGAGAAGGGTTTCTCTCCAGTGTGTGTTTGCATGTGGCTCTTCAAAGTAGAACTCTCTGAAAATGCTGATCCACACACTTGACAAGAGAAGGGTTTCTCACCCGTGTGTGTTCGCATGTGTCTCTCCAAATAGGAATTCCATGAAAATGCTGACCCACACACTTGACAAGAAAAGGGTTTCTCTCCGGTGTGTGTTTGCATGTGGCTCCTCAAATCTGAACTCTTTGAAAATGAAGATCCACACACTCGACAAGAGTAAGGTTTTCTTTCAGTGTATGTTTGCATGTTGTTGGCCAAATAAGAATTTAAATAGGCTGATCCACATAATCTAACCAAAATGGTTTCTTTCCAGTGTCCGTCTGCATGTGTACTTTCAAATGTGAATTCTGTGAAAAGGCTGATCTACAGACTTTGCAACAATAAGGTTTTATTTTTGTTTGCATATGATTATTTAAAGTTTTACTATTAAAATGCTGATCTGCACAGTTGACAGGAGTTGTTTTTTTCTTCAGTTTCTCTTGGCATTTTTCTTCTCAAAATTGAAGCCAATGAAAATGATGATCTGCACAAGTGTAGCATTTCTCTTAAATGTGTGTATGCTAATAAGTTCAGAAATGTGAAATGCATAGTCCAGAAGCTGCCAACTATGTGCATATGCTGGTTCATAAAATAGTTTTTTTCTTCATTCTCATCTTCAACATAAAATTGATGATTACAATTCATGGCAACATCTGTAAATAAAGAAGAGGTATTATTAAAGAAAATACTAAACTCATGCATTATTTGCAATAATTAAACTCAGTTTGTGTTTCTATGAACTCAACATATCTCACATATGTTCAGTTACTAAAAAATAATTGATATCCTGCTCTTGAAACAACAATAATTAAATCGAATATGATTTAGTGATTTGCATTTTTACTTTTCAATAATTTCATTCATAAAAAACAAGACATTTCATTATTCATTGTTTACATTTGAAATTTAACCAACAATAGAGTTTTTTCTTTTTTGTTCAGTTAAAATATTTTATAGGAGAAACAAAACTTTGGTGAATGACGATTGTATTTGTATTTTAATTTGCAACTTTTATCTTACGAATAAAGTAATCTGAACTTTTTTCCAGATTGTTTTTTTGCAAAGTTGGCAGAATTTATTTTCAACGGCAATTTATCTTTGAAAAGACACAAATATTTCCACTAGAAATCATTAAATGATTACATAAAATTACATGTGTGGGAGTATGTTTCTCTAAATTGTGTTCTAGCTCAATATTTTCATTAAACAAATGAATCACTAAGGATTTAACTGAAATCTAATAATTATTTTAATTTAAAAAAATCTTTAAAATATGGGAGTATCAACAAAATTTTTAAAACTGTTTCTAATAAGTTTAAACAGCATAGATGAAAATATTATCTCGGGGTCCATATATTGTATACAGATAATTTTTATATGAGAACTTTTTTCTAATGTCTAAAATATATTTTTCCAAAGCTGGAGTTATAAATCAGGTTTTATCGATTGCATTCAGCTACAACAAGGATGTTTATATATGAGTGACTACAATTAAGTTAACACTGGTTTGTGTGCTGCAATGAATAATTTTCTGATATTAATTTTATAAGTGGGCCTTAAAAATTATTAAGTAAAAATAAATCACAGCATTGTTGTTTTGAAAATGAAAAATAGACCACAACAAGTAAAAACGTATTTACCCACTTGGGTAGTGTAATCGTTAGCACATCTTCCACACACACACACACAAACAGTCACTGGTTTGATTCCCAGTATGAGCGAATTGTGTGGAAAACTCTTCATTAGGACAAATTTCCCTGTGCACCCAGAAGTTGAGTACACTCTAAGTTTAATTTTCAAAACGTATTGCAATAATTAAATATCTTTTTTGATGGTTTAATTTTGGTTATACTTGCAAGAAAATAGCATGAAGTTATTTGTAAAGAAAGAAAAATACTTTTGCGCAATTGAAGCAGGTTTTAGGCCACTTTTAAGTCTTGTTTACATTTCTGTCAACTATATTTCCAATACATCATGATTGATGAGTGTGTCATCATGTACCATAACAAGGGGGTGCATAAATGAAAATAGATAAACAAAAAGAAAATATCGAAAGTTCAAAATATACAGATTGACTCTAACTAAAACAATCGACTTGACACTTTTGTAAACAACAGTGATACTTTTGATAGGGTAACTCAGGAGAAATGATGAAAATAGGATTCAAAACATCCAATTGATGGCCAAAGAACTTTAGTTAGTGATAAAATAGCTAAAAATCAAAATCTGTTAAATAAATGAGCATGGGTGAATTCAAAATAGAAAGAATAAACAAGATGAATTAATTTAACCTTTAGAAACTATAGACAACCACACTATAAATAAGACTGAAGGGAGTGTCCCACAGATACAGATTGTGTGGTCATCTCCAAAGCCTGCCTAGACACCCACTTTCACTCTCACTCTCAATTTTATAAGAATATTTGTTTTTGACAAAACTTCTGTAAAATTACAAATAAACAGATTATATTTTTTTGCAAGAAAAATCGTCTCTGTCTCGATCCTTCATTACGTTCCAGACCAATTCTTTCCAGAGACCAACCTCCGTCTGCCCGAAGTCCGGACACATTGTGCACCCTGACACCATCCATAATAAAGAGTGATGAAACTGACCAACTGTCATTGAACGTTTATCACCAACCTCCAAGAAGGTGATAACGTTACAACTTCCTTTTGGTGCTGTCAAACAAGAGCATGCTTGAGCCCAGGATACTACAAATAATGGTCCACCAGATGATCCACAAAGGCTACCAGAAACCAACAGAACCTCAAAAAAAAAAACAAAAAAAAAAGAAGCTATGACCACAGACAGGGCAGAATAGGTAAGTGACTTTTTTTATTTTCTGTACCTTGTGGTTTCTGAGAGCAAGTTTTATGCTAGAGAAAGCTGCAAAAAAAGATAAATAGCAGTATCGAAACAATGGAGGTTTGCTACACTGGAAAGCAAATATGGGCAGAAGCAGACAAATATGGGAGAGAGAGAGAGAGAGAGAGAGAGAGAAGGACACCAGCAGAAAATTAGGGGTATAGAGGGAATGGTAACATGCCCTTAATAAGAGGGTGCAGAAGCATCAACGAAGGGAGAATGGGGGCAGATAGAGACATGATTTGTTGGAATTGTGTGAGAAAAGGACACAGACAAAGGTCTTGTGGGTGACAAGACTCAGGAAATGGCTGAAGTCTGTTCGCAAGGTGCTCAGCAAATGGAAGAAATTATTATCAACGCATATAATTGATAATATTGGCTCGCTGAATTGGGTCTCAATCAGATTGGGGGCACGGATTTATAAGAATATAGACTTGATAACTGATATACTGTAAAATAAGTAGTAATAATTGTACAGAGAAGAAAGAAAGACATACGCACAAATTATAACAGTCAGTAGTAAATTGTAGCAACTCTGCCATTCATGCACAGAACTACTAAATCCTGCAGGTTCAGAGTGTCCGACCATTTTGCAGGTGAGATTTCGTCTGTTCTTTTGACAAAAGTTTTGCAGGTTCAAAGTCCGATTAAGTAACTTGTATGCACTGAAGAAATAGATAATTGCTCTGGTTATGATCTCCGAGGCCATCAGCTCTATCAGTCACTAATTCGTCGATCAAATGTCAAACAAATCATTGTTGATTAAGTATCCAGTCGTCATTTCGAAGGAAAATGATCGTTGAAAACCGTTGGAAAAAAATAAAATTAAATTAACAGCACATTTTTAAAATGCAAGAAACCTTAAAGGGAAATAACTAGCAAAACACTAGCGAGCTCTAAAATTTTTTAACATCGTTTTTAAACAAAGGAATCATCTTGTGCACCCTCATGCGTTATAGGATTTCCGGCCATGTTTGTTTACATGCAGCCTCATGCGTTTTGGGACACTAAGAGTTAAATTTTCAATTCAATCATTAATTATTTCATAAATAAGAAAATATGATAAAAAAGATTCAATACATTGAAAAGAAGTTAAATTAGGGGCTAGATGCAGACTTAGGAGCTAAATGCACCAAAAAGGTGATAGACGGGGTTGCCAAATTGAAATTTCAATTTAAAGCCAAATATTTTTGAACAAACATGTTTTCAATCATAATTATCTCCGTTTTTATATAGTTTATGCAAATAATTTTTACAAGAGAATTTTATACAATCTTTCTCCTTATTAATAACACAAAAATTATTGTGACAAAATTGATAGTTTACAAGTTTCTGGTGTTTTGATCGAAACATGTGGCTTTGTTGTCAAGAGTCTGTGAGAGTATCTAGTTATTTTATATCTCTATATACTGGACAAAAATAATTTATTTAACAGAATGTTCTCCAATTCTTTTTCTAATGGTACAACATTTATGAGAATTTAATTCACTTTTATATGTAATTTAAATGGATTTTAGGTCACAGGTACCAATCTCACAAAAATTATTATATCGTTCTTTCTCCACTTTTTGTCTTATTACGAATCCTACTATGAAAAGTAAATGATTTGGTTTGACGTGTTTAAAATACAGTAGCATAAAAAATGGCTAAAATTGGCTAGTTTTTCCAAGACTAGCTTTAAAAATGGATACATTTTTTCTTCAACTGTATAGCTAAATATGTCATATACACACTCCAAAAACTCATACAAAGAACAGTATCTTACAGAAAAAACAAATTAATGGCTTTTAATTTAATTATGCCTTAATATCAGATGAATACATTGTATAGAACTACCATATCTTATCAATACGTTGTATAACTTTGTGGAACGTACATAACATTTTTAGCAATACATCTGTAAATGAAATCTAGCCAATTTTAGCCATTTTTAAAGCCAGTCTTATGCTACCGTATTTTAGAACCAAAGATTACCAATACAAAAGTTTTAAAAAAAGAATGATTCTTTCATATTTATCTTCGTATTATTGTCATACTTTCTCCAAAAGGGCTGGAATTTTCATATCCACACCTAAAAACAATTAAACACAATAAGAAAATAAATAGAAAACTAATTTTTATTTCTGCAACTAATAATGAATGCCATTCTTCAAACGATTTCTTTTGTTTTACATACAATAAAATAACTTTTTATTTGATTTATTTTTGTATTATAAATTCTAAGTCTTATTGATCATATGTTTATTTTTTTTAAAATTATTATGTTTGTGTATAAACAAAAAAGTTAAAGATAGAGTGTTACGTTTTATGATTGCGTGACACACGTTAATACCTGATGCTGCCTGACACACGTTAACGAAATATTTCGATCCAAAAGATCAGTACCGGACACATTTTAATAAAATATTTATATAAAAAAAATTATATCTCACACTTTCCTGACACACGTTAATAAAATATTTCGATCAAAACATCTATATCTGACACACGAAATATTTCAATGAAACTTAATACTACTACTACTACTACTTCTCAAACATAAACAAACTTCCTCCCACTGCCTGTCACACCAGGGTTGTCAGATAGTTGTTGGAGAGGTTTCTGGCCCAAAACTGGCCAAAAATAGCCAAAATTGTTTGGTATAGATCCTTTGATCGAAATATTTTGTCAGTGTGTGTCAGGAAAGTTTCGGGTTGACATTTTTTATGGAACTATTTCATTAACGTGCGTCAGGTATAGATTTCTTGATGGAAATATTTCGTTAACGTCTGCCCAGAAAGTGTCATGTATATATTTATTATGGAATATTTCGTTAACGCATGTCAGGAAAGTGTCAGACAATGTCTGGTATAGATTTTTTTGATCGGAATATTTCGTTAACGTGTGTCAGGGTTATAGATTTTTTTATGGAAATATTTTGTTAACCTGTGTCAGAGATAGCTTTTTTGATGGGCATATTTCGTTAACGCGTGTCAGGCAGCGTCAGGTATTAAAACAAACGTGTGTCATGCAATGTCAAGAAGTGTCAGGCTTAAAAAGTAGATATTTCGTTAACGGGCCAGGCGATGTTAGGAAGTGGTCAGGGAGCGTAAAACATACGCAAGTTTTATATTGAATTAAACATTTGGGGGAATCGTTTGAACAGAATTATTTTTAGTTATGGAAAAAAACTCACATGATTAGAATATGAGGACGGGTAAAAAAACAATAACAAGGGAGGTAAATCAGAAATTTGTTTCTGATGCTAAAATAGACGAAACCCGATTTTTCATGTCAACACCTAAAAACAGTTAAAGACAATAAGAAGAAAATAAATAGAAAACTTACCGACCGAATTATTAAACTATCGCCAACAAACGTTATTCAATTATTCAACATGGATTAACGATAAACAATGAAAGTGGCTGGATGAATGTATAAAATACTGTCCCATAATTCTGGTTACATTTATATATGCGAATGTAAAAACTATTATGGGACAGGGGTAGTACAATCGAATATGAACAGACTGAGTTTGTTACGATTTGTTCAAGTTAATTAGTAAAATAAAGCTTGAAATACTTACAAGACGATCGAATGTGTAAACTTTGGTGGTTTATGTATTTGAAAAAGATGGGATGCGATAATCTGTTGGGATTGTTTATGATGTACTGCAATGCTTGATGATAGGGTCCTTCTTTGTCTCGCGTCTTTTTGCTAAAGCGAACTTTCGTACCTCCTCTACTCACTGAGTGTTGCCAAAATTTTTCGTGCTAGATTGACTGACAAAAAGCGCTAAATTTTAAAAAATATCTCTAAAAGAGTCCAACTTTCAATCGGTTGAGTGGCTATTTCCGGTTAAATTCGGCCATAAAAATAGCTATTTCTGGTTAACTTCGGCTATAAAAATGGCTATTTCCGGTTTTAACATTAGACTCGATCTAAACCCAACACAGACAATATATTGTTTTCTTAACAAAAGAAAATTATGTCTACGACTTTTCGTAACAAATGTAGCCAATGATTTAAAATGGTGCAAACGGCATGGGTCCCTTTGCCTAAAATAATATATGTAGAAAGAATTAATTAGTAACAATCAAATATTGTCATGTTGACGTATTGTTGTGAATTTTTAGTATTCCCCAAATTAATTCTGAAACAAATATATTGCTACTTAGTTTTTCTTGAACGCAAGAATATCAGGAATAAAATTATGTTACTTGTTTTTTAAGTAAAAAAATGTGCGGCTCCCGCAAAGTATATTTAATTGAAGCAACTTACCTTATTTCTTCAATTGCTGACCACGAGGTAGGATTGCATAAAATACTTCTTTTTATGCGGCGAGGTGTCCGCCTGTTATTGGTTTTATCAGATCTTCGCTCGTCTTGGAGGTGTGTATAAATTTTACTTCTCGGAGGAAGACACTGATTCAAAGTTCTTTACTTCTTGAGAGAAGTCACAGTTTGAAAGTATTTTCAATGGTGGTTTTAGAAGTGTAGGGCTTTGTGTGTAAGAGTGTGAAATGTATTTTTTAAATGTGAGTCGAGAATTATAACGACTAACGCTTGGGTTCAGCGAACGATCCAATCGGTAACGAACCTTTTCTGGAACTGGTGAAGGAAGGGGAGTCTTCGAATTTATACCAAATTCCTTTGTCCCCTTTTTTCTACATTCTTGGCGGGCAAAAAGTGTGCCTTTTTTTGGCAACGAGGCCCGAAACCCTGCAACCAGAATTGACCAAGGGCCGGTAAAAAACAATAAGCTGCGAATCAATCAAATCAATAATACAAAAGCCGACAAATTCATTTACAGTAAACAATAACTAAACTATTAATCCTAGCACAAACGATTCATAAAACATAATTAGTTATTATAGTATCACATGACCTCGACGTAACATTAAGTTACATTATTTATTTACATTGATTTAAAACAAATGAAAATATTAAATTACATTCAAATTAATCTGAATGACTGTTTGTTATGTTAAATGTTAGTAAATTATATTTTATTGTTTTAATTAAATTAAAACTACGTATTTATTTTCTGTATACATCTGTAGAAAGAATAACAATATTGTCAAATTTGGGTCCCCCATCGTATAATTGTGCCAAGATTATTAAGATTATTAAAATATAAAATAGTATCTAGATAATTCTCTAGATAAATGGCACGAAAATTTAGATAATTTTAGATATAAGCTGGAAAAAATTGTCAACATTGGGCACCCAGCTGAACTCTGGAGGGCTCTCGCCACACCACGTTACCCCACCGCGGCGCGGCCTGCCTGTTGGCCACGGGAGTGCTCCTATGGCTGCTACTCTGACGTTAAAAAACGTTTGTAATGGGGAATGTAGCAATATCAACAGAAATACTTCTTGTATACATGGACGCATGCGTGATACGTATTGCATGAATATTTATATGCCTAATCACTTAGGCTTCCAGTAAACCACAGACCTGTATCGTACTTTTATATACTGTGAATAAAACCATATAAAACAACCACAACCTTGTGATACATTTAATCCCTACATGGTGGCAGCGGGAAAAGCCGCAAAACGACGTCAATTCAACATTAAAAAACGCCTTCTCCGACCAAGTGAACATTCTTCCACGAAAATTTCAGCAAACACGACGAAAACCCGCGACGCGCAACTTCATCCAACGACAACAAGCAACGAGGTAACTGGAAAAAAGAACACATCAAATTTATTGTGCTCTAAAACAAACACTTTTGAAAACCGAAAATATCCTCTCGTTAACTCATTCAACATTTATACCGTTTCAAAAATAATGCTCATAAACGAACGATAAGACATTTTTCGTGTCTAGAGTGTTCGGACATTCTTTCAAAAGTTACGTGATCGCTTTCTTCGTCCATTTTAATCGTG
>VCCN01005040.1:50974-64107 GCA_006491835.1 Architeuthis dux | reverse complement strand
GGGGGCGAGGGAGTGGTCCGCCCCTGGTGACACCATCAGAGTCAAGATGACTGCCTAAAAAAAATTCATATAGTTTCATTGTAATTCTTTTCTCTAATGAAACATCCCTGTATAGCCAAGTCGAATTCCACCAAAAAAATAGTCAAACCTGGAAGTAAATCTATCACCTTTGAACCTTTGGGAACATTTTTTTTTATAAGCACAAATATAAAAGGTGTAGTCCGGGGGACAGCAAGGCCACCCCGGATCCCATAAATAGGGTACAAAAATGTTCTTTCAGAAAAAAGATGTTCCCAAGAAAAAAAAGTTAGATATCCCTGGAAGAGAGCAATTTTCCAATTTTAAACAGTATGTTTGTCTAACATTAATCAGTGTTGCCAACTCCAATTTGATCTTTTCCGGCTAAAACTGCTTTTTAAAAAAATGGCTAAAATCGTCTAAATCTTTTCCCACTGTGGCTAAAAAATGTTATAAACTCATTTACAGTCTAATTTTCAAATAAAATAACGATACTAAGACTCTAGAACAAATTATTAATAAAAAATGTACATTTACTTTTATTAAACTTTCCAGATTTGTAGTGGATTTACCAAAAAAACTTTTAGTAACTGACTCCAAAAATATTCTCAAAGCAAAAGTTTCAGTTAAAATTCGCTTTATCGATCTTAAGTACAAAAATTATGAAAAAATCTTTTTCCTATGTAGTTTGATTTGCTTTGATTGACCCTGACCTTCGTTTCTTCATGAAATTTTTTTTTTTTAGAAATACTGTCTTATATGGGGAAAGTCATTGATTTGGCTCTAAAGCATATGACTGATTTACAACAAACTTATTTTAAACTTGACCATACTTTGATATTTTTTTTCGCCTAAAACTTCTTTAAAAAAATGGCTAAAATCGGTTAAATTTTTTCTACTTTATGATAAAAATATTGAATATATGTTTTGAGTTAGCTATAAAATAAAATTAAATCAGCTAATTATTTTTTTTAAATGGCCAGATTTTCGGCTATCTGCTGTTTAAATAGGAAAAAATCTAGCCAAAAAATGGCTCAAAGAATTATATCTAAGTTTTTTTTTATCTCCCTTGACTTTCGCAAACACGTGGCCTCAGTAGATCACTTATTGATTTATCAATCGCTTATTGATTATTGCCTTCCATACCCGCCCTCGTTCTGTCGAATCTCAGAGATCTGAACATTAGTTCCACTTTTTTTATAATTCTAGTGTTTTTCTTTCATTAATTCTCTTATTTCTTTTTATTTGTGCACCGTTGTTAACATCGAGTGAGTGAGGGTGTGAAATGGAAGATGGGGTGGGTGTCCTTTGGTTTAGAGAGGAAGGAAGTCTCCAGATATATGGGCTGGTTATCGGGGCTTCCGTGAGGAGATGGGCGTCCTACTTTATGGATTTAGGAATTACTCCATATTTTAAGATTGGTTATGGATAAAATGATTCCATTGTGGTTCGGTCATATTTTTATATTAAAACGGGTTTGGAAAAAAATTGGTACATTAGTTCTTTTCTCTTCAACAGGTTTATCCTTTTTTCTTTTTTTATCACTTTCTTACATCCTAAACTTATTCTTCCACCGTTCTTTCTTCCACAACTTAAATATATGTGTAATTTTGCTACTACAAAGCGCAAGACCCCTCTCTGTGTCTATACTAAAACTAGATTTTCTTCCATGATCCATATCCTCACAGGGCTTTCCTCTTGCCCTAAAATCCCATGTTATTCCTTTTAGGCTCTCCAAGCCTCAACACCAAATAACATCTTGTTCCCAGACAGGTAGTTCTACTAGAATCTACAAGCTACTAAATTCGCTCCCCACATTTCTTTGGGCTCTCTTGAACTTTGTGTCGGCGCATGACTTCAATTCGTGAGCAAGATTGCGCTCTCAGTATTTGACTGAACGCCGAAATTGTTTTAAAAATTCCACTAAAAATATTAGCACAGAAAAAACAATCCTGCCTCTGCAGCAAACAAACACATCATATCACTCACTAATTGCATTACTTTAATACTTTAATAGTTTGATTTTCTCAGGATTTTATTTTATTTCTCTTAACATCAGTTTCTACAATTTTATTTTTTAATTCAACTTATCTCCTTATACCATCTTTCAATATCCACATATAACTCAGATATGTATATATCTCTATATTTTTAAATCACCTTTAATTTAGAAACTCTCACCTCTGAAATGCAAACTGCAAAAATTTCACCTAGCGCTCAATTAATTCTCCATATCCCAAACCAGGGTCCTTTCTTTTCACGTTAAGGGTTCTGCCTAATTTCACAAGACATCCTGGCCCCAAAACAAAATTTGTCACCATTTCTTTTTTTCTGGCTTCTTAGCCAAAATACCCCAAAACAATTACATTTCTTCACGCTAACAAGGGACATCCTAGTCCTCAGCGAATTTCAATTATTGCCTTCATGGACTGGTACTTGAATAATCAAAGAGAGAAACGCGCTCCTAGGTCTATGACCTAATACCAGAATAAAACTTATTTGGACCCTTGACTATGTAAACTTGAGCGCCAAGGGCAAACTGCATTGCAAAACCAGATTAATTCTTACGGTGAAAATCCATATAGTAATCTCATTCATAAAAATGTTACTCTAGACAAGTGACCCCTCAGGTCAATTACGTCACAAAATTCCCTTCACTGTTTTACTATCATTGACAGCAAATTCATAACAATCTGGCTGACACACTAAGGGCAAATACAGGCCAGAATATACGTATGTTTCACACACACACACATACACACATACCCACAAAGTACAAATCTATGGTCTAATTATAGTGATAAATCAAATCTTTTTCATTTTCTTTCAATTTTTTTTTTTTGTTTTATTTTAATTTTAAGGACGGAGACTTCTTCTCCTTCTCTCTCTTCTTTCATATCAATTTTCGAAATCTATATTCCACCCACTCATCCTGTGCATCAACTGTCCCGTATTTATAATCTAGTAAATTAATTTCATTTTCTTTTTGCTAAGTCTAAAAAAATATCATCTCACGTTCTCATATCTATACCTAAAATTCAGAATTCATAGAAGCCTGTAGCAGTTTTATATCTTCATCAGCAAAAATTGTACTCCCAACAATATTTTACAGTACAAAATGACAATTATAACTGTCATAAAAAAAATAGTTTGCAAAATACAATACCATTGAATAAAAAAAAATTGTACAATTATCCCCAAAAAACAAAAACAGACAATTCCGAAAACTGCAAGGTCTCATTGAAAAACATAACAGAGGCATTCCTCTTCAACATAATGATACAATGGAAAATGAACAAAACCACATCGGCATGAATTCCTCTCATGCTTAAAATTTTTACTACATCCGGGGACTTAATACCTGCCCTGCCTTTTGGCTGCATGTGGGCACAGAGAGTTCACTCAGGACTTTTTTCACTTATTCGGCCCCATCACTTCAAACCAATATCCGTCGACGCCCCTACAAATGTCTCCAGGTGCAGAGAAATTTCTCCAGCTGTTAACCACAGTGAAAACACCAATTGAGTCCTGGTGCCATCATTATTTTCATTAAATCATGGCCAGCATTCGATATGCTGAGCCCAAACAAAGGTACCAATTAAAAAACATTTTTAAAAAACAATTTTCCATCACTTAATCCAAAACAATCTGTAGACCCTGCTCTTTTCCTCTTCTCTTAGGGATCTCTTCCGCTGATAATAAAATGGTAAAAACCTCATCGCTACAAGGCTAAATTATTGTTATAAAAATTTTCTGTCTAAAGCGAGAAAGTCCAAAAATACAACAGAAAAGAATGTTCATCATCATCTTTCCACATTTAATTCTAACTTTAACCTATTTGTTTTCAAAATTCCTATAATTTATAATTAGTAAGCTCTCCTTATTAAATTTCAAGGCACTATGTAAAAAAAATGGAAATCGAAAGTCAAACTGAGTATTTCCAGAGCCACATCACCTTTTTGACGTGAAGTCTAAAAATATTAGATACACTTTACAGGGTTCAAAAGAGAAAGCATAGTCATACTATGTCTGCCTGCTTGATCCCTGTTTGACAACTCAAAATTCAACAATATTCTGGATGTGAACTAGATTTTTGTAAATTCGAATAAAAATAACATATACAGAAGTATAGTAACATGCTAATACATTTTCAACAATCCTAATCAATCTTTTTTGTAAAACAATATTACTGTTTTATCTAGCACAAAAGGAGCATGAAATACATCAAAACAGAATAAAAAATGTTCATGTTGCCACCTCATCGAAATGTCTCTTCTCTCTCCTCTCCGTGTTCAGTCAGTCATTTCTTTTTTTTTCTTTCCCTCTTTCTTTCTTTGTGTGTGAATTTCATGTATATTGTCTATATTTTTTTCATATTGTGCAAGCAGTCTTTTGATTTTTTTTTTCCATTATTTTAAAAAGTTTTCAAAACGTACCTTAATTGTCCTCTTTTTTTTCTTCAAATTAATTCTTTCATTTATACTCTGGAACGTGAATTGTTGTTTCTTCCTTCTCTCTGGGACTCTCACATTGTGTGTCTGTGGCATTTTCTTTTTGAATATGATTGGATTTTTTCTTCTTTTGGTTGGTTCTGTTGGCATACCCTCGTTGTTTTTCTTTTCGGTCCCCCAGGTTGTCTCAAAATACATCTTGTCAGTGTATCAGGCCACAAAAGCACCAAATCAATGTATGTTGTATAGCGGGTGAATGTCCTGGACTTGGATAGAAAGGAAACTCAAAGACTTGCTTGTAAAAATATCTGGACATATTTCAGAGCATACATCTTTGTCGGCCAGAGAGTGAAGAGTGGGAGAGAGATAAGGAGAACCGTCAGTCTGTCCCCAACAGGGACAGCGGTCTCGGGCCTTCTGGCTCCGCTGATGTCTGTCTCTTCTTTGAGTGCCGAGATTTCTGTCTGCCCTCGTTCTCTGTTCGGGTCTGCTTTATAGCCCTCTTGAATGCCTACGCAGGTGTCATTCACATCCTGTCTGTTGGACACCCACGCAATATACCTATTTCCTAAGGTGACCGGGGTCACTTACATTTCTGCACAGGTGTCTGACCCCAGAATAACTTTTCGTGGTAGGATATCATAACACATTTAATACAAAATCACATTTACACAGTCTCAAAAGCAATTTAAAAAAACATTTTTATTAATTTTTAACTACTATTTACCTTCAACTTAACTTTTAGTTGTTTTTTAATTATAATTCAACTTTATTTTAGTAAAGAAAGCTATTATTATTTGTCTATTGTAAACTATTTTTTTTAAAAACTGCTAAAAATTAAGATGAGGGTAAATAGCAGTCAAAAATTAATAAAAATGCTTTACAATAAAATAATTGTTTTTTGCTAAAACTCAAACAGTCATTGCCGTGCCAGCTTAGGACAAAAGTAAAAAAAAAGGTAGCTTCTTTAGCGGTGATCGGTCAAATCAGTCCTTATGATGCAATCCATTTATGACGGTTAAGCCGTCCAAATTGTTCCTTCAGTTTCCCAGTAAACTACATGAAATGGATTGACAGGATCATTTTTAATTAAAAGAATTTTTATCTCAGGGAATCAGAATATTTTCTCATGGCGACAAAGAATTCATAATGGTGCGACACTCAGGCTGTAACCCAGGGCTCGAAATTAACATCATCCTGTCGTCCCGGGGAAAGTAAAAATGTGTTTGGGACGAACAAATATCTTCCCCGGGATGGCTCTGGGACAGAAGTGATTTTATAAAAAATTGGGACGGATTTTTCTTGTGGTTTTTGTTATGGTAGAAAAACAAAGTCAACTCCAGGTTTGGACTGGAGTTTGACAATTATTTATTTCCTCAACATTTTAATGGTGTTTTTATTATGCTACTAACAACTAACAACTATAGATGATAATAACAAAGTAAAGAAACAACATTTTGATTTGGGGACATTTTACATTTCCTTTCGGGACAGTTAAAGTTGTTTTTTGGAACGATTTACATTTCCTTTGGGATGGTTAAAATTGTTTTTCGGGACGGTTCCGGGGCGGTTCTGGGACGGTTCCAGGACAGTAGTGAAAAAAGCCTGCTGTTCCCCCTTTTCGAATGGGCTTTGGTAAGATGCCAACTATCTGCTCAGACAGAATTTATGCAATGTCCTCTACCCGAGGAAACACAAAAGAGTAAGACATGGCTTTTTCCCACCTTAAAAATAACCCAAGTTCTTTATTTTCCATGAAACCTGATCCCAACCCTTATTCCACATTCTATAAATCCAAATCTTTAACTCTAAACCTATGTTAGAGATGAAGATTCTAAAGCTTACTACAGTGAATCAGTGGCTCAGTCCCAGAAGTGATCCACTGTGCCCTGATTCACTGTGCCCCACACATACCGTCGAGAAAGATAACCTTACATCTCTTTAAAGAGGAAGCACAGTGATTGCAGTTTGGACAAGAAATAATTCTAATACAATCTTAATTTCATCTCATATAGCACAATTAGAAAATTCTGAATATTTGTGGCTCTATTATGAAAATATTACTTTTGGCTTAAAATTAGGTCCCTTAGCTTACACACTGTACAGCAACCCAAGGCAAATATTATGAAATCAACACACTTTAGAGGATGTTCACCCAGCTTTTTTACTTCACAGCAAATAATCAAATCACAGATATGACACAAAACAGTTGTTTCTTTAATAGCTTAACATTTTGGCTTCATGAAATATACCTCAAACAAATTAGATAAAAATATTTAAATTATTGGGTTATTTTTTTTCAAGATCAAGTAGAAGCGAACAGGGTCTAGGACTGATTAAGCATACCTTTTCACATATAGACAAGGACTTGTTCCTTATACTATATAAGACTTATGTCCATTCACACCTAGAGTACTGTGCACAGGCCTGGTCACTGTACTTGAAGAGGGATAACAATCTCTTAGAAAAAGTCCAGAGATGTGCTACTAAGTTAGTACAAGAATTAAAAAGTATGAGTTATAAGGATAGGCTAAAAGTGTTAGGATTAACATTGTTAGAAAATAGGAGAGATCGGGGAGACTTAATAGAACTGTTCAAGATTATGCATGGTTTAGAAGTAGTAAATCCTGATGTATTTTTTACTAGAGAATTTTCAATTCTCTAAAACAGCTATAGTGTATTGAAAACCTATCTTAACATAATTTAAAACCAATTTAAAAGGTTTGAAGGCCTGGTTGTGATGAATGTACGATAGGTGTTGATGGATGTAGAATGTGAGACTTTCTGTGTAGCCCTTAAAATGACTGGTATGCATATTTGTGAAAGGAGAGACTTTGTTGTTTGGCCCTAAAAATGGCCGGTATGCATATTAGACCAGTGTAGAATGAAAAGACTAAGTCCTAAGAAGGACTGTCGATATTCTGGAACATGTAGACATGCGTGTGGCTGCATGGAGAAGCTGTGAGGATCCGCCATTGCGCTGGAGTTGAGGTCACGTGACGCAAATGGCGTGTGGATTGGTCGGGCAGTCAAGAGCTGTTGAGGAAGAAAGGCTAACGTCGCCATATTGTTTTTATGGCGCGGAAATATAAATCGAGACACAAGGGTCGTGTAGGAAGAAAAACAAACGAGGTGGTTACAAATGAAAGGTTCATTTAATAACGAAAGAGAGATATAAAAGACATGTCGATTAAAAATAGGGAAAAAAGCATGCAGGTTAAAGAGAGAAGAGTTAGTCTCGTTTAGAATGAGAAGGTAGTTAAGTAGTGGTAAAGAAGAAGATCTGAGATGAAGCAATGAAGGGACTGAATGGTTAATCACAAAGCAGTTGGAGCAGTTTGTTGATTGAGGTGAGAGATGTGTTTGATCTGGGGTCGCGCGGTTGACAGAACAACGCTTGTTCTCAGCGCATGTGACTAACACACTACAGCAGTGTTCGCTTGCGGAGAAAGATGAGTGGAAAGGAACGCAGGACAAAGGGTTGTCCCAGAAGATAGCCAAGCCATCAATTGAGGCAGACGTGTGGTTCACCGAAGAGATAGTTTTGGCTGAGGCAACTGGAGACAAAACAAAGTTAGGCTGGAAATGAGTAAGTTTTCGCCAGGCACGATGGATTGGAAAGAAAGTAAGATGTAAGAACAAAGGTTTTACGTGCAGGACACGGACCAAAAAAGCGAAATGGGTAAAGTTTGGAGGTTTGGGCTGTTATTTATAGGAGCCATCATCAGCAGCAGCCTTATTTTCGTATTTCACGGGATGGCGCCATTTCAGACAGTCGGCCGTAACACCAAGATAATCAACAAAATGCGCGAGACTTGGTAGGTCGGCAAATAGGAGGGAAAACATTTTTACAGACATTTTTTTCAATGCACGAGTTTCGTACAAATTCATTACATTGGGGCCCCAGAACTGGACTTCAAAATGCGGGAGACTTGGTAGGTCTGTAAGCGGTGTCAGTAAACTTTTGCATAACTTTTGCTATGTATGCATAAAAATATTATTTTACAAATTTTATTTTCTATTACAATTTTTAAAGAGAAATTTGACATTTGATAAAGTAGTTTTATAAAGCTAGATATGAACAAAACTGAAAATATATGGTAGCCAATGAAGTACACATACATTTGAATGGAAAAAATAAGCAACATTAAAATGCTGTGCAGTGCTAAAAAGTCTGCAGCTCCCATAATTTGAAATAGCTGTCAATTTACGTAAACAAAAAACAGAATAAAATATATTAAAAATACAGGTGGTAAATATTTTTTCATCATTTCACTATATTTAATTATTCAACCGTGTTATAATATTTTTATATAAGTTTCACTTGAACCATGACATAGAAAGAATAAAAAATATACATTTAAAAAATTATTGGAATAAATCGATAAAAAATATTTTTTTTTCACAGATCAATAGCCTGAATGATAATTGGATAAAACTAAAAGATTTCAAAAAAGAAAATTATTTTACTTAATTTTCCTGTTTCTTTTATCCTAAAGTAAGAGTTCCGTTCCAGCAGTTCCTGGATATTATTCTAAAAAAGGTAAACATAATTAGTATCTCAAGGGATATATCTGTAAAATGTGTAAAAATCAACAAGATCATCAATATATAAAATAGATAAATCATCAAACTAATAAAAGGTGGGGTAGGAATATTATGAAAAAAAATTGTTCTTCTCCCAAATTTGGAATGTTAAATTATTTTCTTTTAAATTTGCCCTTTAATAAATAAGTAATGAAAATTTTATTAAAATCGAATAATATGTTGATTTTTGCCAGATTTAAAAAAATTTCTCACGTGTCGATTTCACGCTGAAATTTTCGTCCATTTTGTTCATACCTGTTAAAGTAGTTTTATAAAGTAATATAATGTTGCATTTCACTTGAAAAAAACCTCTACATAAATCATTTTCTAGCAATTATTTTTGGGATTATCACCTTTTCCCATAAATTGTTTAAGTTCGGTTAATATGGCTTTTTCGGATTTCGGAAATCGTGTCTGACATTGAGCAAATTTTTTAAATCGGACATCCAAATTTGTCAACTTTGATATTTTATATCTAAATTTAGATATTTTCTGTTGTTTTTAGATATCAGTTCTAACCACTTTTAGCTATTTATTTTCAGTATTGTGATACTAACCTAGCAACCTTTAGCCACTATTAGCTATTTTTAACCATCAATCTTTCTGTCGAAATTTGGAGCAGGGTTGAGCATTTTTGTCCTAATTTGCGAAAACTGACAACCAAAACAGCATTAATTGGTGGGAATTCCTGTATATAACAGTCATGTTGCCATTTTGGCCATTTTATTGAGAAATTTGGCGTTTTTGAAAAGTATTTGGTCATGAACTTTTTGGCCATTTTTTCATTTCAAACAAACCAAATCATATTTACACAATGTCTAGGGCCTTAAAATTTTTGCAGTGGTGTAATAAACATCATAATTCTTCTTAAAATCATTTGCATCTGTTGATAGCACTACATATTCCGGTAATCTATTCCAAAGTTCTACCACGATTAACTACTTTTAAACCATGCATAATCTTAAACATTTCTATTAAGTCTCCCCGATAATATATACACTTTATATATAACTTTTTCATTTTCCAATGAATTATATTGCATTTTGGAAGATATTTTTTTTTTAATTTTATTTTTGATGCAATGATTATTTATTTTTGCTTCGGACGTTTTAACGGGGAAAAATCAATTGAAAACATGCTGTCAAAGATTTTATAAACAACATTGCAGGTTTTGAACAGAGTCTGTTCTTTTTCTTGTTCATATATAGACAAGGACTCGTTCCTTATACTAGGTTAAAAGAGTTAGGGTTAACAGCGTTAGAGGTGGGATTGGAGAGACTTAATAGAAATGTTTAAGATTATGCATGGTTTAGAAGAAGTGGTATACCCTGATGTATTTTTTTACTAGCAATCCTTGCAATAACGCATCACCGTTCATTTTGAATGGCTGTTCAAGCATCATTAGCTGTTTATTTTATTGAAATAATGTTTTATTTAATGATTTTTTAAAGGGTTAGCGTTAGTAGGTAGGTTTTGGGGTAAGTTAAGATTAGCCATGCTGAAAACGGGTCCCTTAACCGAAAGATTGCCGAAAAACTGTATTTTTAGATCGAGAATAATGTTATATTTGAATGATAAAAAAATTAGCCACTTTCAGCCATTCAAAATGGCCGAATGCGCTTTTGCAAGGATAGTCACAACTATTTTTTTACAATCAAAAGTTTATGTAATCAAAGTGAAATCAAACTTTTTTTTTTTTTTTTTACCAAAAATAATTAAATACGTAGTTTTATTCGCTAATTAGGCAATTCCGCCGATTCGGCGTAACACATGCATATTGTATAATAAAAAAAATAAGTAAATACGTAGTTCTATTCGCGAAATAGGCAATTTCGCCGATTCAGCGTAACATACAAATTGTATACTTTTTTTTCAGGCCATTCTTCGAAGCTTATTTTCATTCTTTATTCTTCTCGGCTATTTTCATTCTTTTAATTTAAACCATTGGCAATTTTCGGTACGAAAGATCACACTAAAATAAATGTTCTTATATTTTCTTTAGTTTTCCTTAATTTTCTTGGTCGAGTAGAGAGTCTCCTTGAATTTGGTCAGAACGGACACTTGTCTTTCGTTAATAGCATCCATGCCTTCTGCAGACAAAACCTGGGAACATTCTTCCCTTGTGGCTCGACATGATGCTGTCTCGTAATTCCTCGATGGTAAATATTTATTTTTATAAACATTTGAGTTGATTCTTTGTAGAGAATCGTGGATGGCATCGCAGGCCGGAAGGTCCCTAATCGTGGTAGCATCACCATGTCTGAAGGATTCAGCGATTTGTTCTCGAATAAACACGGCCAGATCCTTGCCCGGAGGCTTGGAAGGGTCCACAGGCCAATTCTTACAAAGTTGCAGGAATTTACGGTAATGCGAGGTCATGCTGTACTCTTTTTGGGGGGTCTGCTTTTGACCGGGAGTTTTCACCTTGGTTTGGGTAGGATGTTAGAGTTACGTGCCCCTGGATATATGGATTGTCTCCCTTAGAACTGCAACGCATACGGTGTCAATGTGGGTATCGCAGACATTGTCACTTGAACGCAAAAGAAAAATGTGACCGGAAAAGTCATAATTTGACATGGGGGGGTTAATATTTTTGATTAGGGAAAAAGGTGATAATTTTGATTATTGAAAAAAGTGATAACTTTTTACTGGGCAAAAAAAAGTGATAATTTTGATTAGGGAAAAAAGTGATAATTTTGATTAGGGAAAAAAGATAATTTTTACTGGGAGGGGGGAGGGGTCATTATACTATAATGTTCATTAATTATAAACACTGTATAGTCTGCTCTCTCTCTCTCTCTCTCTCTCTTTCAAGTATTGATTTAAAAAAAGAATTATATGACGTAAAAAAGAACAAAAAACTTTACTCTTTCTTCACCAACTCTCTTTATTCTATCATTCCTTTTTTAATAACACTATTAACCGATTCATCGCTGTTAAAAAGTATGCTTAAGGGCCCGTTTTTTATTAAATACAACTTCCTCTATGGGCATCTCCATATAAAATTTACATTAAAAATCCGTATTCAACATTAACCCTTTATGGTGCAAGTGACTATATATGATCACCTGAGAACTCGTCAGCCACATGCAACTACTGTAGCCACAAAGACAACATAATCCGCACCAATGTGATCCGCAAGCTTTGCAAAGTACACTTGTGCTTGAACAAAGACAGAAACTGTTTTGAGGCATACCACACATCCCATTAAATTAGCCTGTTTTTGGCTGGTTCAATAACATTTTAAAATCAACCTGGAGGTTTTATTCTAGTCAATATCAGCTTTTTGTATCTATTTATTTTATTGAGTGTTATTCTTTAATTCTATGTTTTATTTAATTTTCTACTTTAATTTTTAATTTTTTATATGAAAATATAAATTTTGGTCACTTTTTTTGCTCACCATATATGATCACTTCATCAGAGGGGGTTTTGCCCCTACAAACAAAAGAATTTCAGAAAACTTGCAACTGAAAATATCTTGTAATTAGGTCTAGTTTAACATAGAAAAAGGTTGTTTTGATATCTAAAATACTTTTAGGGCTGCCCTATAAAGGGTTAAGATACACATTAATTCAAATGATAAAAATGTGCATGAAACTTAATAAGAAATGACAAGCTTATCAGTAGAGAGAGATTTTTCAGGCATTTATTTTTACCCCTAAATTCTCTTATATATTTCAGCTGATAACTTCCCTTGTCCCCCTCTCAAACAAAGTAGTCACGCTTAACTTTTCTAGTCTATCCAGTCACCAGAATTTAAATAGAATTAAATTAATTGAACATGCGTTGTGCCAGAAACTATTTTTTTTTTAAAAACTGACAGAAGGGAAACTGCAAGAAATCTGTTTTTCTTTCATTGTTTTAGTAATTAGTAAATTTACTAAATTATGCAAATATTTTAGCATAATGTAGTGAAGGTAGTCCCGATTGTAAAGTTTCGCACAGTCAATGTTAAAAACAGCACACAAATAAAAAGAATTTGTGATCAACTTTTTCTGCTTGGGAAATAAATACTCTTCGTACTTTTTCCTCAGTTTTACCAGGCGGTTAAGTCAGTTTGTGGCACCCAATCCT
>VCCN01005038.1:4011-23890 GCA_006491835.1 Architeuthis dux | reverse complement strand
TTATCTGATCTACCCTTATTAAGTGTTTTATTTCCCTGTTTCCTCGAACTTCTCTTGTGGACATCCCAGGACTCATCAAAACATATTATCATTCTTATATCTTTCATGGTAAATTATTTTCCCAACTTATTTTACTCTATTCTTTATTCTTATTCTTGTTTTCTCTTTCTGTTTTATTTGGTTTATTTTATTATTCTTACTTGACTTTCATAATTTCCGATTTGTGATTATGGATTTTAAATTCCTGTTAGCCCTATTTTTGTTATATACTTTTCTTTATTTTATTTTATTTTATGGTTCCACCTCCTTCTCCTATTTTATTAATTATGTTTTTATTTCATATAGTTTATTTTACCTTCCCACATATTTCAGTGAAAACACCTTTTGGTGGCGTCATGTTACCGAAATTTCCGATCTCGAATTAAGTAGTTTACCCCTTTCCTTATATGCTATTATTTTTAGTTTTTCTTCGAGGCACAAATTGCACCTCGAGTTTACACACTTGCATGTTCTTGTCTCTTTTAATATTCCCCATTTTATGATAGGGTTTTTTCCTGACTCCTTTAACTTCCAATAATATATAGATAACGCTGTATCCGTTTTCTAGATTTATTTTTAAAAGACGCCTTGTGGTTAGCTAACCTTGCCTTGAATTCTGGTTTCGTTATTCCCACATAAGCTTTCTCGTCTTTTTTATTATTTACTAATGTTGATATTTTTGCTATGTATATTACTTGTTTCGTTAGACATTTGTTATCTAAGACACATTGCTCTGGTAATCTGCAGTTGCATTTTTCATTCATAGTTGTTTCTATTATTCTATTATTATGGGTTGCTATGATTTTTCCTAGGTTATCCATACATGCATATCCCAGTTTAATATTATTCGGATTAAGTATTTTATGTAATTTGCTATTGCTTGGGAAGTGCTTTCTAATTATCTCGATGAACAATTTTCCCACATTTGTACGGACCTGTTTATTGAACGGCGGAGTAAACCAAATCACTTTCCTGTTTCTATCTCTGTTTCTTTCCCATTACTTTTCATTTCACTGCTCTTATAATTAAACAGATCCCGCTCTCAATAAACATAAGACTAAATAACAATTCATCAAATAGGGAAGTATTTAATAAACATAGAACTGAGTACCAGAAAGCACTAGACAATAGCGGCACAAATTGCACCTCGAGTTTAAACTCTTGCATGTTCTTGCATGTGTGCGCGTTTGTTTGATTTTATATAAACTATCGTTTATATAAAACGTACTGCTCATAAGTGTTTGAACATATTTTTATCCTAGTGTGTATTGCCTAATATTGCAGGGAGCAGGGTGAGCAGAATTAACTTACTAGTTTGGCAACTCTTCCAAATAGCAATGTGAGTTCGCCCTTTCAATCCCCTTGATCGATTCCGAACAAGCTATTAGAAGGATAGAAAAATACCTTTTCTTTCATTTAACAATTTAATCCTATTAAAGGTTTTTTTTCCCCAGAAATTTAGCATTCATAACCACGATACATGATTAAATGCATGCCTTGTTATGTTGATTGCAATGGAATTTGTGTTTCTTCTTGTGTACAATTCCTGTTTTTAACAAGCAAAGTGTCTGTTTGTTCAAATATTTATAACACATACTGTATATAATCTTTTGTAAATAAGATCATTAGATGCTATACTTGTGCTACATTTTAAAATCCAATAAATAATGTAAATAAAATAAAATAATCAAGATATGAAGAAATAAAGATTACAGACCAAGAACGTAGAGACTTTTGCTTGTGAAGATTTAGCTTTTGCGGGAAATGATGTGTACTCTAATATTCATCACAACTTCATCCCTAATCTCAAATGACACCGGTCCCCACCATAGTAAGCGATAAGACGAGTAAAGGGTCATTCAGTGAAGAACAATCTTTCTTTATCTCACGCAGTGGACATGGAATGGAAATATTGAGCGCGTGGGTTAACGGGCAAACCTCTCTCACACATTGAAATAGACAGTATGAGTTATTTTACATGACTGTTTTTCTAAAAGAGAAAACATGTTACCCTCACGTTTGAACCCTGAAAGAGATAAAGGTTTCCACTCACCTTTGACCCATGAAAGTGAAAAAAAATTCTATCAATGGTGGGCCCTAAAAGAAAAAGAATGTTACCGTCACTTTTGACCCCTGGAAGTGAAAGGTTTCCCTTCAAAAACGTTCCACCCACTTTTGACCCCTGAAAATCTTTTTAAAAATGTTCCCCTCACTTTTAAACCAATCTTTCAATAAAACAAACTTGTGATCAGAATATGAGGTAAAATAAAAAGATTGACTCCAGGTAAAAACAAACATTTAAAAAGAATCATATCAGAATAAAATATTTACAATATAACTATAATGCGGAAGTATACGATTGTTTCCTGAAACATAATGTAGACTCTCATTTGATAAAATACTGAGTTAAATCGTCTGGTAATTGAACTCTGTTTGACAAAGAAATGTTGAATTGGGATTGGTGTAATCATTTACATGGCTAATTACATTTCCACAACTTTAACTTTGGCTTTACACTCGGGGGAACTTATCCGGGGGCATTTATCCAGGGGCAATTATCCAGGAGGCAGTTGTCCTAGAACCATTTGAACTATATAAGGTAAAATGCCGTAGAATATGAAAACCATCAGAGATATCAATCTGTTACTAGCTAGAATATATACAGAGGAAATTGCTTATTATAATCACGGATAATGTTATCAAACGGTTATTGTTATCAGAACCAGTCGGTCCCAAACACTTTATATAATGTGTACATACTTTGTACAAACTTTGATTTATTTTTGTAACCGCCCATTGTAATCTAAAACAAAAGTGATCACAATAAGCGGCTTCCTGTGTAGGGGAAGGTGGGATTAGTTGGAACGTAGGATAGGTTGAAAACCACACGTTCAGTGGAAACAGAGAACCTGGTGAGGACTGTGCTGCCATGTTGGTATCAAGTCGATGCAGAAAGTTGTCTAACGTACAGAAAGGTTTGTGCATTTTTCACAGCTTAATTAACATTTTCACTTGTTAGAAATATTCAGTTTGTTTAATAAATATTGTAGTCAGGAATGAACGCTTTTATGTGTTGATTGTTTGAAAGAAAGTAATCGGAATGGGGCAGCAAATACTGTGTTACAATGTGTGCTGTGCATACTGCATATGTTGAGATCATTATTGGAACATGTTCCAACTAGCTCCACTATTTACTGATAGTGGAGATAGTAGTGAAGAGGATGGACGTGAAGAGTAGTGGACCTGATGAGGAGGAACCATTTGACGGTGAGCAAGCTGCAAATAATCAGGAATGTGGAGACCCATCAAATGCAGGGGCGCGGGACTATGTTCTTGTGCGATTGCCAGTGAAGAAACAGGTGCACTGTAATGTTGCATTGGTTGACGGAATGAGCGAAGATGATGAGGAAATCATCAAGATCCTGAAACGTATTCTGAGCAAAGATTTTGAGCGCCCCATATTCCCAATTCCAGATGCTGCTGAAATATGCACACATGAACGTGAGTACATCGTATTCATTCTGCCAACAACAGTGGGGGAACAAAGCGTCGTCAGCAGAAACTTGTGTTTTCTGTTGATCATCGGCCTACAAGAGTAAATACAAGGACAGGTTGTGGACCAATAAACCTTATTTATAGGCGACAAACCTAAGTGACAATCATGCCTAGTTGAATTTACCTGATAAAATACATCATTGAAATTGAAAATGTGTGTGTGGGGGGGGGAATCAATTTTAATGGTTAATTACAAGCGGTGCTGCTGGTTTCACATACGCGTAGAGTGACAGAGATATAAAGTGACCAATATTTGCTTTTTTCTGAAACCAAGTTCATGGAAACTAAATTCAAATTTTAATTTATGATTTTTCCACGAATCAAATAAATCCCTGCCCACTGAGCAGGAAGATAAAAGACCAGTCACGACAAAACTGTTTATCTATTCGATCCTCAGTTCATCACATTCTTCCATAACGTTTCGTTGCAATCTACTCTATGAATATTAACACTCCCCTTAGCGGTTGTTGCGGATTCAAAGTCTATTTACAGACATACAAAGATAAACCTCAGCAATTACAAACACACTTTTTCTATGGACTATTAATGTACTAGGAGTGTCTCGTATTGCAATTAGAAACCGTCAACCAAAAATGTCAACATAGGTTTCTTCAGTGTTCAGGTTCGTCTGCCTGTCTGACTGTGTATGTATGTGTGTGTGTATCACGCGTACATGCCACACCAATGGAGCTAGAGGGCTGAAAATTTAAACATTTACTCTATTTCTATTTCCTAGAAATAGGTTTTTAGTCGAGGGTTCAAATTGCAATGTATGTTTATGCTAAATTAATTCCTTAGTTTGTGTCCAACAGCATTCAGACCATTTTTTGTTATTGATCACTGACCAACAAAAGGCAAGAGAAGTAACTTATTCATTGATCACCCCTTTTTTATTATTGATAACCCCCAACACGGCATGCTGCCAAGAGACGTTTATCATGTGGTTGTCAGGTTTCTATTGAGTGCCTAACCAGACCTGTTTCTATTAAAAGTTGTTCCTTGTTTTATTAGCAATGCTGTTTGTATTTCTGCTTTGATTTGTGATTTGGATCGTAGACCAATTATCTTGTGATTTGGATCGCATATTCCATACCTTACAACCAATTACCATAAGAGTAATTCTACTTTCATTTCATTTTCTCTAAAGAGTACCGTCTCAGAAGATGGTTATCCTCGTAAGACTAGACGTAATTGAGTTGAATTTAGAAAAAATCAAACTTTTGGTATACAGGTCTCCCCCGCTATCCCAAAGTAGGGCGTTCATATAAAAACCTTATGTGAGCCGAACTGTGGTAAAACTAAGAAGCAATTAACATTAATTAATATGGAAAAAAGATTAGAGTGTTCCCAGACACCCCAAATGGTGATGATGTTATTTCAGGCTGAGTCGCCGGAGTTGATGTGGTCGAGTTACAGGAGCCTGAAGTGTAAGGGGGAGAGGAAGAGGGTGTGCGCAGCTTCTACAACAAACGCTGATTCCTACTTTTCATTTTTTCGTAAATGTGGAAACGAGGCAAAAGCAAACTTTCAAAAGGCAAGAGCTACCTGTAAGAAATAAAATGAATACGTGTTTTGCCCTGATACAGTAGTTAGCAAATTAGTATCGCAGATCCTTTACTACTGTAGTGAAGTCGATTCACACTAGGTGCCCTATGGTGAAGCTTTATGCCAGACTAAGCCAATCTTAACAGGTGACTACGGTTCCAATGCCGTAGGTAGGCAATTTTTCCGTTAATATTAAGTGGCTAGATACCCTCTGGACAGACCTCGTATACATACATACGTATATATCATGAGCGTCCACTGGCACCTTTCTAAGGAGGAGCGGGGTGTATGTCCAGTGGGGAGCAAAAGGAATATTCGAAGCATATCTTGAAAGCAACCTCGTTACCAGATATCTTTTTATATGGGTACAATAAGTTAGGGTTACATAACTTTCCGACTTTCAAATCCTCTAGGTGAGAAGGCCTGTTCTAGGAGGGGGGAATGCCCCATGTGCTCCCACACCAACGGATGCCAATGATACATACATACATATAAGTTTATAAAATGTAAAGAGATTTCCTTAACAATCTTAACTCACCTGGCACGGTAAGTGATGGATCCGTCGGCGTAGATATGAAGCATCCTGTTCGGGACTGTCACGTCGTGAAATGCTGCTTTTTTCTCGTTTGGGAAATACAAATCTGGAACCCAAATTTTATCGATCAGTTTTACATCCAGTTCGAAGTATTTGGCATTAATGAGGCCGAAGAACTGGAGTCTGTTGTCTCTCCATTCTTGGGTTACGAACATGCTGACCGAATAGTCCTGCAATTAAGGGAGAAACATTCGATACGCTAATTGTAGATCAAGAAATTGAATCATTTTCAATCAGAAAAAAGAGGAAGCGACTTTTTCAAAAGGATGAAATCAATTTACAATCAATCAGCTGATGAAGCCTCGGTGGGCCTAGCATTCTTGAACATACTGAAACAAATAGTCCTGATATTAAGGGGGAAACATTTGAACCGTTAATTGTAGATTGAGAAATCATTTTCAATCAATTCTTTTTCTTTCTCATAACCTTTTTTACGATCTTCCACGGTTTGAATACACGTCATGCATGCTAAATTGGAAGCTATAACCAAGTGTCTGACAACTTTTTAAATGTTAAATATGTTTCAATATATCTGAGAAAACAAATAAATTTGAACAATTCAGAACACTTAAAATGCATCGAAATATAATTGCATATGTACCATAGTCATGCATGTTCGGTGTGCAGGTGAACAGAGGGCAGCTGGAAAAATATAGGAAGGATTATAAGGCATACCTTTTTGTTATTGGCATCTTCTGTTGCGTAATCTCTAATTCGATACGTCCCGGTGAATTCTGTGCTGTGGAGAGAATGAATGATTCGGATGCTGTTTGAGATCTCTGTGGGGGTGACAATCTAGGCATCCAAACGTAGACTTTGTGTCTCTCTTTTGGCTAGATAATCTTACCCTATGTCAGATTCAACTATGTGTGTGGTTCACCATTTCGGAATCAAACGTGGGAAAATTCTGACTCCGTTGATCAAAACTCACCATACATAGTTGTGCACATAAACATGTATACACATATACATACACATATACATACACTCTCTCGCTAACACACACACACACATATATGCATATATATATATATATATATATATATATATATTACAACTCATTAACAGTGTCCCTCTATATATTGTAACACATATAGCGGCTCAGAAAGTTTTGCAAATTATACCGATTTTCAAAGAAACAAATTATTCACACACACACACACACACACACACGCGCACACGCACACGCACACGCACATATATATATATATATTTGTATATATATATTGGCAAATGACAACACTTAGAAATAAAACTGAACTGCTGTCAAAGGTGACAACGTATATAGTGGTTCCTATTATATTATGATACTAAACGTAAATTATTTAGCACAAAGCCAGAAGCTGAGGAATGGGAAACGCCAGAAAAATTGTGTTGAAGCAAATTTTCCAATGGGGAGGTCCTCGCTGCTTTAAAACTTAGCATTCTCAAAATGACTGTACTTATCTATGCAAGGGCATCAAGATTACTGCCATATCTTTGTCTTTTATTAATGTTCCTTTATTATTTATGTTCCTTTATTAACCTATCGAAAATCAATGGCGTTACCTCGATACAGCATATATGAATATTATTGGTTAATATTATTACATGCATGCATAGTGTTTAAACAAACGATCAACAAAACTGGAGGGAAAGGCCACCCAAAATGCTCAACATGTTGAGCATTTTGGGCGACAAAATGAGGAAAAAGAACAGCATTTAAAGTGAATATTCGTGGATGTATTTAATATTTAGCATTTAGTAAAATTTAGTTGAAGAATTAAGATCAATCATGGATGTGTAATGCTTATTTAGGGTGGTGTTTAATGAATAATACCCACTTCAAGTGTTAAAAACCGCTAAAGCTTTCTTTTGAAATATAATTCTTATAGTAAGAATTTGGTAGGATTCAATCGGTGTCGGTGACATTTCTCTTGAGCTCTGGATTTAGAGACACAAATATTCTGCTTGTGAGTTGAGGCTACCATCACATCGCTATCTACAGTCTACAAGTTCGGAGGAGGCGAGCAAAGGACAATTCAAAAGTGTGTGGTATAATCGGACTATTTTCGTTGTTTGTACCGTTATTTCTTTCACAACGTTTCGGCTGTGTACCCTTCGGCCTTCTTCGGATGTTCTTTGATTTCCTTCTGTCTTCTTCCGTCTGATTTGTCTTCCTTATGAAGGGAGAAACTGTAACATTTGAAATTCTGGAACGCATGCTCGCCTTCTACTTGACACGTTACATCCTTTTTTAAATTTAAATCCTGGAGCGCATGCTCGTATTCTACTTGACTCTCCACATCCGTTATACTTCGGAATCATGTTTTGGTACCAAGTTCCTTTGACTAGGTGACCGTTTTCATTTTACGCGGTCATATCCAGAAATGGCCTTTTTGATCAAAGATTCCCAGATGCCATTTAAATGGATGCTAGGTCTGCTAATGGAATCGACTGAGTATTGTATATGGGCAGCTTGGGTACATGGCCGAAACGTTGTGAAATAAATGCATATATACCACACACAATGATTAAGACACCCCATCTAACAAAATTAAGACAAGCTTCTTATTCTAGTTTTACACTACGCGACAATGATTTGATGGGCCCAAACAACCATTTGATTCATAACATCTAGCCACATGATGAAACCTTTTCAACACATTTTATGGAATTCCAAAGGTAGAACATGTACTATGTATAGAAGATTCATGTATATCCATAACATATCGTTTGTAGAAGGAAGACATCTCTCTTTCTTTACAGATTGTACGCTTAAAAAGGCTGTAGAATGGATCGGCCATAAAGTCGTGGTAACAAATAAAAGA
Source organism: Architeuthis dux (assembly GCA_006491835.1). Taxonomy (NCBI): domain Eukaryota; kingdom Metazoa; phylum Mollusca; class Cephalopoda; order Oegopsida; family Architeuthidae; genus Architeuthis; species Architeuthis dux. The sequence continues at coordinate 15,346 of VCCN01005038.1, read as the reverse complement.
CCACGACAAATGAGTTCAATAGCCAAAACACCTCTTGTAATGAAATATTTCTTGTTCTGAATTATTATACAAAGGTCGAAATTAAATAATACTTTCTGTGTCTTTTAATATGTGCTGTCCTCTGTAAAACATGTCATCTGTAAACATATTTTATCCGCAGGTAAGTTGATAGAAGCAAGTCTGTCGCTTGAAGATTCCAATTAAAGGCGATTTCTTAATATCAGCCCCAAGCAAACGTCTCCATTGAGCAACAACAAGAAATGCCCGACAAGACGAGCTTCAATTAGATTCGTATTTAGCCAATGAGCAGACCTTTTCTTCTTTTCCCTTATGTTATATTTCTATCACTTTTAATCCCTTAGGGGGAAAGTAATTCCCCCTCACTTTTGGCCCCTTAAAGGGGAAAAAGTTCCCCCTTCATTTTTGACCCCTTAAAAGTGAAAACGTCTCCTCTCACTGTTGACCCCTTAAAGGGGAAATATTTCCCATCTCTTTTACCCCTAAAAGGGGGAAAAGGTTTCCCTTCACTTTTGACACCTTACAGAATTATATATAAACATAAAATAAGAAGATATGCAAATGTATATATGTTATTTGAATGGAAAGTAAGGATCTAGTTTAGAATTATAGTTACATTGAAAATAGAACACCACCTCTAAAACCTTTCAAAAATGTCTTTCTAAATTTCTTTTACTTTAAAAGGTTCATTGGGTATGTATACCAAATTTGGTTGGGATGCTCCCATGTTTACGTGGTTTCTATACTCACTCATATATACAGGAAGCAAATTAGATTAGCAAGTGTGTTCGATTTTTACTTGGTGCATTTGTATTCCTTTCGAGAGCCTTGTCCCGCGGCTGAAACTGTATATATTTCCCATCAGTGCAGGGGATTGGTGTTCAATCCCAGATATAATGCTAGGATTTCGAATGCTAATGTTCTAGGCAGGTGGTCTCTCCTTTACTTTGAATACTGGCGCAACACAGTCTACCTAGCTCTAATGTACTTATCCACACCTAATGCTAACTAAGCTAAGTAAATATCAATTTTATCATATTATGCTTCGACTTCAGGAGTCGGTATTAACGTATTAATGACTGGACGGTGGGCCAGATAAATACAACAAAAGAAACTTGAAATACGGATATTGTCCATTTAAATGAATCTAGTTATCTTTTGCCTCAAATCAATGAATAACGACATGCAAGAACATCATTTGTTTTTAACCAAGGATGTCAATCAGTTTTAAAAAAACCTTAGTTAAAAAGTTAGCATATTATTTGCTTGCACGCCGGATACAGCCCGCGGACAGTAGGTTGCCAACCTCTGTTCTTGTTATTTCTTTTGTCAGGCATGTAATATGTGTTGCTTTCTTCTTCTACCCCTTCAATTCCTTTTTAGTCTTTGTAGACTTTCTCGTATTTATTTTCTGTCTCTTTCCCGTGGTTCGTTTATAAATTATTGGCGTTCACGTTTGTTTGTTTTTTAAATTCAGACTTTTAGTGATCACCAGCCAACAAAAGGCAATAGAAATAACTTATTCAATCTTTTAATTGATCACCCCCAACACGACATGCTGCCAAAAGACGGTGGTCGCGTGATAGTGTCTATTGAATGATTAACCAGACCTGTTTGTTTCTTCTCTACTCTACCATTCTTCGCCCTTTTCTCAAATTCGTCATCTGGTCTTCCCTACCCTAAATGCTTTCATCTTTTTTCCTTCACGATTTGTATTCTGCTTTATCATTCTTGTTCTCTTCTCCACCTATTCACATACCGGTTTCCCCAGCTATACAAAAGTAGAGCGTTCCTATGAAAACCCTTTCGTAAACCAAAATGGCGTAAAGCGCAGAGGAAATTGCTATTAATATATACCGCAAAGATATGGATAGCGGGAGGTACCTGCATAGCGGGAGGTACCTGCATAGCGGGACTGACCTGCATAGCGGGAGGTACCTGCATAGCGGGGGTTACCTACATAGCGGGAGGTACCTGCATAGCGGGAGGTACCTACATAGCGGGAGGTACCTGCATAGCTGGACTGACCTGCATAGTGGGAGTTACCTCCATAACTGGAGCAAAAATATTTTGCGCCAGTCATTTGAAATTAGATTAATTTGTCACCTAAGTATTTTCTTTCATAATACGCAGTGAATGAGGAAGGCTTTTATTTAGAAATCCTTGGTTTTCGTTTAGACAACAAAACTCTTAATATTATTTGACTCATTTATAAACATGTGTATAAGTGTGGATAATTACCACAGCATTAAGTGTTAATGGAATATGCAGTAACATTTTAAATGAATGTTGCTTTACGAGGCTGATTAATTAGTGACGAGTAAGAAATTAGTTTCTACTTGCTTCATTTTTATTTATATATTATTCTAAACACATACACGCGGGCGCGCACACACTCACACACACACATACGCGCGCTCATTTGTTTGAAGTGCCTCATTGAACATCAATAAGTTTTCCGGAGACGTTGTTGCAAAGGCATTGCGGAGATTACTTCAATTGATTAAGATACAAACTCCACATCAGGACTGTGGAAATCTAACTTCAATTGATTAAGAAACTAGGGTCGGTCGGCCGTAGTCGGAAGTGACCCGAAGGCTCTTCTTTCTTTTCGCTACTATCCTTTCCAATTGGGATGGGCCTGACTTCTATCACTTACCCTCAATACTAATGTGTTAGCAGAGAGGCAGTGAATACCAAGTTTAAAGATGTTGTGTCTCAACTTAACCCGGGCCGTGGAACTAGCACGGATCTGAAATAAAGAATAAGCCCCCGGTGGGTTTCGAACTCATGTGTCTGTTGCCTTGCGCAGCCGGGTAAACGCCCAGCTGCTCTTAACCATATGAGCTATATGAGCTACAGCAATTGTACGGCTCGTCACAAGATCAATTCTAACCCTTAAACCTACTCTCCATTCCCTATATCTTTGGCGCCATCTTTGTCGTTGTTTCAGTATTAGCAGTCTTAGTAAATCAATAATCAATATTATTATTATTTTCATTAGCTGAAGTATTGTAAACCATTATTACTAATTTTGACTGCTATTTTCCTTCATCATATTTTGTGTGTGATAAAAAGCATCTAAAAAGTTAAGATGAACGAAAATAGTAGTCAAAATGACTGACTGTTTCAGGGTCAAACTCCACTCTACCTGAAGCTTAAATGGTTTATGAGCCTTATTTCAACTTTTGTAAAAACAGAAAAAGATCTTTACAAGTGAAACATACATGGATAGAAAAACGCAACTATCCCAGCCACTAGGCTGGGTTTTCAAAAAACCTAAAATATGAATACGAGAAACAGTTTTCGTTTTACTGAAAATGATCTTTAAATTTGGCCATGGAAAGGGACTTAATAAAATAGTATCTAGATAATGTTCTAGGTAAATGGCATAAAAAAGTTGCACGCCACATTTCAGCCACCTCAGTAGCCTTGAAGTGTTCTAATTTTGGTGAGGGTCATTGCTGTTGTCATTGTCATTGTTGTTACCAGTGGAAAATAAAGTCAACTCCAGAGTAGGAGTTTAACAACATTCTTCACATTGAGAACTTGTTTTACAGCGTAAAAAGAATGAAACATAAATTCTTACTTACCATCGTTTGTTCATTGATTGAATCAAAGCTGTTTATATAAAGTTGGACACTGACATTTGTAACTTGCTCTGCAAACGATGAAAAACAATAGAAATGATTAGTAAATACAAATGAATCATTACTCAATAAGTTTGTAGTTTTCAATATACCAACGCAGGTTCTTTAGTCTGACACCTACTAATCTGACCTTCTTCTAATCTGACCAAAATTTGTATTTACATTCAGGGTCGACGCGAATGTTTTATGCACCCTATGCAAGACTTCAAATTTCCGCCCGCGCTTGATTTATCTTTTAAATGTTTTTCCTGAAAGGTCAGTACTGCTCCCCTCTGAGGTGTGCGCCTGCTTAGTTGGCCTAGTTGTAACGCTGACCCTATTCACAGATAAACCTAACCAATGCTTTTATCTACTCGGCTATGTGTCCCGCAGCGAGTAAATCAGTGTATTATAATGATAATTCCATATCTCAGAAATTTGAACAAAAGAAATGTTACTTACCTATTCAAGTCGTATATTGATTGGGTTTTAAGAACACGGAATACCTTATCACTTTTTATTGGCAATGTATGCTTGCAAGTGAATCTTTTTAAGAGAACCATTGAACCGTGTTGCGTATAACGCATCTTGGCAAAGAAAATGCACCTAACAGACATCCATGTCTTGTTTGATGTTTTCAATCGATATATTGCAGTATAAAAACTTGTAAGTAGCAATTCGGTCAACATCGCTCATTTCCATAGCTTAAATCTGAAAAGATTCAATGTCACTTTCTTATTTCATGGAAATGTGCGGATTCTGTTGAAATGAATGTAGTGATATATTTGATTGTGTTTCCGACTGCCTTGCCAAATATCGTCGATCACAAAAGACTTTTTGTTACAAGAGATATAATGAAATATAATGAAAACGACCAACAGAAGTCGCCGACCTTTTTGCGCAGAAGGGCTAGTGATCATCCCGATACAGATTCGTTATCAAACCCATCTATCTTCCTTCTTCAACTTGATATTTCTTGAGTCGATTTATCAAGATAGAGTGTAGTTTGTAATATAAGCTGATTCTGTTGAAAAGAATGTAGCGATATATTTGATTGCATTTCCGACTGTTTTGCCAAAGAAACAAGGATCACAGACGACTTTCTGTGGCAGCAAATATAGTGAAATCAACATACAAAAGTCTTCATCCATGTTTGCGCAGGATGGCGTGTGATCATCCTGATAGAGGTTCAGTATAAAACCAAGTTATCTTCAACTTTTGATATTTCTTGCGTCAATTATTTGTCAAGATAGAGATTTTCTTCTCTCCGCTCAAAGGCACTTCGCGTGTGAATGCCCTGATAAGATAACGAATCCTTTATTTGCACTATTGATTTCAACCTGCTTATATATTCCAAAGTTATCCAAAAGGATAGTAGCGAAAAGAAGGCGGGGGTGGGGCTTTGAGGCGCATCCGACTACGGTCGACCATCCACGCAATATCTTCCAAATACATTTATCATTGATCATTAACTATTGATCTTCTATTATATCAATGTTATTTGGTTGAGGTTCCGGCTGTACTGGTTTCAGATGCCTTGAAGAATTAGCCAAAATCTATAGTATTTTCGCTCTAGAGAAATTTACTTAAATACTAAGTATGGATTTATGGTATATTTTATTGTGGTAAAGTTGTGTCCCTTGATACATTTATCATTTATCATTAACCGGAATTAGTTCTTTACAAACATATGAGCTAGAAGCACACAGATAAATACGATTTGGGACTTTACTCAGTATTTAGCATAGGACACGGGGCCACAATAGTGGGACACACAATTAGAATTGAACTTATTTGCAATGGCAGTATCTTTGATCCGGGTTTGTGTAATCTAACCCATTAACTGCGAATGAAGCGAATGTCCGTCATTGCAGTTCTATGGCTAAGTTTGGTTTTATTCTGATCTATGGCAACTATAAGTGAGTCAGGGCCTATATCTTGCAATGGACAAGGGCTTTTATCTTGCAATAATAACTATTAGTATTCACCACCTTTCGCGGTTAATGGGTTAACATGAAGACAGGGAGTGGCCTGATTCAAACTAAGAAAAGGTAAAGATACTAATAAAAAATGCAAGAAATAATGAAAATAAATTCTTCATCTCAGAATGTCAGAGTAGGACGAAAATAAATGAAGTTATATCGTTTGTGAAGAACCGTCCATGTCTTTTGCATTTTTATTTATATTTTCTCTGCAAAAGCGGGTGTGGCGCCATCAAGAGAGATTTTGTTTATTTTAATACTGTTGAAAAAGCTGAGTAGATGAAAATCCCTGAGTAAATTTCCTTCTGCTCTCTCGAATTTGCGCCAGTATTTTAATAAATTCCCATTTACGTTATCCGCAAAGAAAGAAAAAGAAACAGGTCTGGTTAGTCACTCAATAGAAACCGTCATGTTACCAACATCTTAAGGCAGCCTGCCGTGTTTGGGGTAATCAATTAAAGAAATTGGAAACCGGGCTGATCAAACCTTTTCTGGACAATGATCACTAACAAAGTCTGACTTTTCAAAAGAACAAGCGTGTACACTCTCGGACTCAAACTAAGGGAGATTTTAGCATACACTTACATTGTAAATTGAATTCCCCACTGGAATCTATCTTGGGGGAATTTAAAACAAAGAAACTCAATTTGTTTATAGATGAGGAGTAAATGTTTAATTTTCATCCCTCTAGCTCCACTGGTCCGGCCTGTACGCGCGATACATACATAAATAGCTAGTCAGACCAACTTAAAAACTAAAGCAACCTATGTTGATGTTGACAGTTTCGGTTGACAGTATAATTGTAGGCAGTGCTCAAATATGTTTGTCTGGTTTCATAGCTTCCTTTTCTCTTTTCCTTTTTCTTCTTCTTCTCTCATATGACATTTGCGTGATTTGAATTAGGCACAAATGCGCCATTTAGTGTTGCAAATCGTGAGGATCCACTCTTAATTAATATCACATTTCTTTAACACGTTCACTATCACACAACGCACATGTGCCTCTTGTGCCGTATTGCGTATTGCCTCTGATGCAGATGTGCGTCCATTCCAAGGTTTTATTTAAGGCAATATAAATAGCCACGGCAACGAGCTAGACTCAGTTTCTGCTTTGAAGCACTCAGCAGATGCCCTGCTTATTTTGTGCGTTATAATCAATTAAAATCGAATATTTTACATAACAAGCTAGTTTAGTTGGTTCGATCTTCACTGGGCACCCCACTGATGTGGCCTTGTGACATAATTGTTTTTCTGCTGTACCTCGTTGAATTCAATACATTTAGATAAATGAACATGTTAACCTTTTATCGTCATTCGTGAAACTGTCGATATCAGATTGGAGATATTTCTATTGGTTTATTAACCAAATAAAATGCTCGAAGCCTCAAATGCCTTAACGCATATAGAATTGATAGACCTTTCCTGCTAGATAATTCCGTTTTCTTTGAGACCTTCCGGTCTTAGAATTGTCATTCTTATTTGTAGAATCAGCTGGAGACGAAAGGCCCTTAGAGAATCAACAGCGTCTTTGTACTCGAGTTTTAGCCACCGTCTCGCAAGGAAAAAGGTTTCGAATTAATATCAATTCGCAACCAGAAGTGCAGTGCTCGTTTTTACCTACCTTTACCTATCCCATAACCCAATGAAGGGTTGTTGGGGCACTACAGATGGTTTCATCATGGGTGTGTCAAAGGCGAGATAGACTGACGAAGCCCATCCCTCTTTTGGCTGGTTTGTAAGAAGAGTTTTCCGTCTCCTAGACTGGTTACCAATCCAGTCTGCACTATTATTAAGGCACATCTGAAGGGAAGAAGGGATGTATTTATACTTTTCCCATGGGCATTACTGCGAAGTATACAAAACCTTTTCCTTCTCCACACCATTAACCTTACGACCACTCTACACCTCCGGGCAGTGCTTGTACGAAGGCCCTTATTCGAGTTGTTTCCTTGTTCGTTGTTTTCTGCGTAAACGTCATTTCGGTTTTGCGTTACCGTTTTTTGTTTCATTTTCAAAAATTGTTCAACATTTCTTGCTGACCGATGTTCTTTGATTGCCAGATGATGCGCCCTTTCAATTCAATTCCAATCTCTGGATAGACCCGAATCAGGATATGCCGCTTGCAGTTTTGAAAATGACGAACGAGTTTAGAGTAATTCACTTCATAAACTTAATTAGTTTATTCTAATTCATCCATCCAGTTGAAATTTACTAGATTTACAAAAAGGTCCATTCTGCTTTTATTGCTGTATGGCATAAAGAGCATTTACTTTGTCAAAAGTAAATACACGATAGCAGATAACTTTGATATTGCAACTTGTACCATATAACTTGACCGACATACGCCGTACGTTTTGGATGCAGTTGTGATGTTGGTATAATGTTACTAGTAATTATCTGGGACTCATTTTCGAAATGATATCGTTGGCAAAATCAGTTTTGTCAAACGAAAGAATTTATGACTTACGGTGCGACGTCTTCTGCATAATTGTGCGAAACAAATGCAGCCTAAACTTTTGTTTTTTGTTTCGACTTTCTCGATCTTTGATTGTATTCATCGTTATGTGCATTCCTATACATAAAAACGAATACAAGATTATGTAAATATCTTTTTATCGCTGAGTAGAGAAAGTATTCCAATAATTTGCTTATGAAATGAAATCAGACACTTGTTAGCTTTTCAAAACAAAGTAATAACAAGCCTGGCTGCTGCAGGGCCAAACTCTACTCCTACTTCTATTCCGACGGAAGATGATTAGTGTAACTTTTGTATTGTATATATAATAATATAAATAATTATGTAAGATTTGTCAGTTTAGCTCAGGCGGTAAAAGGTCCGCCAGCCGATCATTTGTTAATTGAGAAATGTTAATTGTATATATCGGTTTCATTTAACGTGACGGGACAGACAAACAATGAAAAGTTTACTCCTCTAACTTAGGTGAGGATTGTTGTTGCTACGGTAGAAAAAAGTCAACTCCAGCCTCCGAAGCATTGGAGTTTGACAAACATACCCACCAATATTAAATGGATATGAAAGTGGCTAATCCCTTTTACGGGGATCAGAGGAGGACGGTCCGTCTAACTTATGTAGACTCTAAGGTGGCTGTAGAGAGAAGTGCGGACTATTCAACATTTTGAACACTGCACCTTTTTTCTCAAGTGGAGATCAGCACGCACACACCGAGTAAACTCTTAAAGCTCGGTGCCCTTCCTCAGAAGCCTTGCGAGTTGAAAAGTCCAAGGTCACTGAAAAGCTGCAGATGTCTTTTTGTCAAAGTAGCCTTCTCTTAAATGGACCGCCTTATAGGGCTGAAATTCGTTTATAGCTGGGGTCGGGAAGTGGATTCTTGCCTTTCTGAAGGGTATTAGTGTGGAGTGATCACAGACTATCTAAACCAGAATTTGAACTCGGTTCGCCGATTCCATTTTCCCTTACATTAATAGACCAACTCCGCACCTCCGGATACAACATAATTATCTAATGAAGAAAATTCATTTCATGGGTTATATTTGTATACTTGTCTTAGTTCTATTGCTTAGTAAACAATTGTTTTCAATGAAGAACTCTTGTCTTGTGGTGTACATGTTTGTTAGGTGTACATGTCTGTTAGGTGTACACGTGTAGCAATATTACCCATATAGATAGATAGATAGATAGATAGATAGATAGATACAGGGGGCACGGTCAGTCTTTCTAGAGTTTAAAAGAGCAGTAGTACTTTGTCTGTTTGTTGACATTGTTTGACAACTCAAAATTCAACAATATTCCGAATGAGAACTTTAACCTACAAAGTGTGTTGATATTAGATTTTGTAGTATCACGTTTCTTACCGTGCAGATTCCCAGGGCGTCACTACGAGTAAAATCGAATAAAGAACGAATATCATATTTAAAATCGGACTTCGTTTTTCTCAATGAACCAGTCGACTTTCCTGTTAATTCCTTTCAGCAAAAGCTACGGCACACGAACGAAGAATAAACATCAAACGATATCCGACCAGTTCCAACTATACACACCAGAACAAAAGACAAGTTGTTCATCAAACCTCATAACGTAACACACGTTTGTCAGGTGTACACATTTGTTTGGAACCGGAAGGGTAGACTAGGCAAGACCGGAGGAAGCCACTGCTAGCAGGGGGTAGTTGGATCGATATGCGAGACAAAGAGAATGAAAACCTGCTATTCAATAAACTATTGTTATTTGTCCTTTTTCAACCTGATTAAATTGACATTCCCTATTTACCTACTAAATCCTTCAGGCCGAGTTCTTTATCGCCACCACTACTTGATTTCTTGACCATCCACCGCTCAAATTTCGCTAGGCGAACACATGGTTGATCATATTTAACTATTTTGCTGCATACGCAAATATATGTCACTAAGACAGATTAAATAAAATAAAAAACTGGAATGCATGCTAAAAGACTTTGTATGCATTTGACAGTATTGCAATATATTGCTACACTTTAGAAATGAAAATTTAAAAAAAATATATTCATGAAGACACGATCTATTTGCTTCTATAACTTCCAGATAATTACAACGATCTCTACAATGATAAAAGGAAGTCTCTACGATTAAATTTATTTGATATGGACGGTATTTTATAGAAAATTCTAAAATTATAATATATTTAAAAATCACATTTATCATTTTCTTTTTTTTCTAATTTAAAAAAGGGCTCTACTAGGAGGTTCTGCTTATAACCAATAAAACACAGTATCGCAATTACACATAAACATATTCAAGATGAAGAATTATAAAAGTTAACAAATCACAATGAAATGTATATCGTTATATTGCCTTTAATATAATATGTTGTCTTCAACCTTGTTCTGACAACTCTTGCCAAGCTGTATTGGCGCTTGCCCTTCCCAGTGGAGAGGAAGATGGAAGACTTGCTAAATGGGAAACCGCCTCTCTTACATAACACCTTGCCCTTCCCTACACCCTGGAGAGACTGACAGCCAAACTGGATGGGTACGGATACATGATTTTGCAAGACTAACGGTTGTCACAACCATATTGCATGCAGTAATAGTGATTAACTGTGTGTGTGTGCATGCGTGTGTTAGATTTAATAATTACGGAAAAACAAACATAATTTCCTAAACTTAATATTTTCATCAGATCATGTTAATGTTGTATCGCTTCTGCTTACCTAAATTAAATATTGCCAGAGTAGCTGGATGGGATGTGAAGTGTATACACATGAAATGACGACGCAAATTAAATCTTTCAAGAAATGATCTCCTCAAAGATTTTAAAATCTTGTGTTTATTTTCTCAATTTCTGAAATACACACATGAGATGATGCAAATTGAGCACACTAATACAGGGATTAAGTAGATCTTCTTTTAAGATATAACAATTGTTGAAAATTCCTCATCTTTCCTAAGCAGCTTTGAAGAAATAGAAAAACTTTTTTTATCGTAAAATATGAATTTTATTTCTGAAAGTCCAACGGAAGCAATATTGAATTATTCATGAATTATATCAAATAAATCGAAACCACTTTAGAAACATTTTGACATATTTGGCAGTGAAGCTTTTATCGCTGTATGTGAAAAAGAAAGATTTGAAGTTTCAGGAAGGAATAATATTTGTGTCAACAATTTAATTTAGTGAGCATTTTTATTTATGTATTTTGACACATTAACTCGTACACAGCACATTTCATGCCAAAGTTTTGCCCATAGTA
>VCCN01005031.1:3134544-3150243 GCA_006491835.1 Architeuthis dux | reverse complement strand
TCTATCTATCTATCTATCTATCTATCTATCTATCTAACCAGCCCCTAATAAAAATGTTGTTTTCCCTTGTCATCAATTACCGTTTACCTTGTCAATTTGTAATATTTCCCTCTGAAGAATTAAAATTGGGCATGTGTGAAAAATAAGTCACCGGAGCTTACAGCGGCATTTTATGTGGTGTCGCCAGACCGCCATCATGGCGACGAAATACTCCACTTTGAAACCCCTGCCCCCATCCACTCCATCTTTACTGTTGTACTTTGTATCAGTGCAATTTTCTGCTCTAGGTTCTGTGTAACCCGCCACTTCAACAATGGACCCCCCCCACGCCATCTTCCCACGATGAATCTTTCATGTTAGTCTTATTCCAACCCACTTTTTGTTTTTTATTGTTTTTGTTTTTTCTTTCTTTCTTTCTTTCTTTCTTTCTTTCTTTATTTCATTTGTTTCTCCCTCTTTCTTTCTCTCTGTCTTTCTTTCCTTCTTGCTTTCTTTCTTTCTCTGTTTCTTTCCCCCTTTTTGTTGTTTCTTCTTTATTTTAGGATCGTTTATATTGTCTTTTTTCTTTCTTGTTTTTCTTTCTTTCCTTCTTTTTCTCTTTCACTTCCTCTCTCTCTAGTTTCCAACATTAATGTTACCGTTCTTTGTTCAGATTCTTTATTACTTTTTTTTCATTCAATACTTTCTCTGTCTTTTTCTTTTGTGTATTATAATCATCTTCTTTTTGTTCTTCATCTTCCTTTTCCCACAATTTTCAACATAGAGAAGGAATTTGAGAAAAAAGCTTTTTCTCTTTATTTTCTGTGACACTATCTCTTTCTCCAGCCACTTTCCCTCTTCTTCTTCTTCTTCTTCTTCTTCTTCTTCTTCTTCTTCTTCTTCTTCTTCTTCTTCTTCTTCTTCTTCTTCTTCTTCTTCTTCTTCTTCTTCTTCTTCTTCTTCTTCTTCTTCTTCACAACCCTTTTTATCCTTTTTATCCTCCCACTCAATTTGTTTCATTTTTTGTTGTAGATCTTAAACAATAATTCACACGTTTCTCTTCTTCTTCCCCCACTTTCGTTACTTTCTTTTAATTCTTCTAAAATCCTACACTTGTCCCCTTTTTCTAATGTACTCTCGGTTAGGGTTAGGTTCTTTGCTCAAAGAAAAACATATTTTATTGTCGTTCCAGTTAGGGTCAAATTCCTTAAATAAATACTGCCAAACTGGCATAACCATATCTGCGGTTTTCAACGACAAACGTAAAATAAGGGCCCAGTTCAGCAGTATAGTTACATTGTAAATAGAACAAACCTCTAAAATATAAACAAATAAATATCTTGAAATATTAAAAAAGTACATTTTTTTAAAAATCATCTGAAAATATTAAAGAAATAATTATGAAATGAAAGTGTTAAAATTTTCTTCTCATAACTGACAAATTTTCAGACAGTTTGAAGGTCTGATAGATTGAAAGCACACAATTAAAAGGAGACAAATATTTTAATTTTCTTCATCGGAGTTTAGACTCGAATCTGTTGATTACATTTTATGTGCTTTTAACCGCTTGGCCATTGGTACTCCCACTGATTTCCTTAGAAATAAATACATTTTCAAAGAGAAGCTTTCAAATCAGGGTAAAGAATATATGCATATATATATATATAGAGATAGATAGATAGATAGATAGATAGATAGATAAATAAATAAATAAATAAAAATTAACAAATATATGGAGGTATATGAAATCAAATGATGGATAATTTTATATCCGACAGAATATGATAATTTGTTAACTAATAAATATCATTATAATTATCATAGCGGTATATATATTATTTAAATTGTTTTATTATAAGAGTGCTCAATACACAAAAAGTAGGACAGAAATATACATCTTAGACGTATATATGTCTAAGACGTATATATGTCTAAGACGTATACATGTCTTATATATATTTGTGGTATGTGGTGGGGAGGGAACTGACAGAACTGGATGATGCGATGTTTTAAAAAACAAACAAACAACCCGCACAAGACTTAAATAATAAGTTGCGCAGGATATCTTGGCTGTGGCTAGGATCAAAGTGAAGTATATGTTCTTCGAAACCGCCATGGCCTCGAAGTTGAGAGAACCACGGCCCTTCGGGGGTCTTTGTGGCATGCTCGGGTATCGTCCTGGGTGAAGTTGCACAGGATATCTTGGCCAGCTGGTCGAGAGGTGATCACCATTAGCATGCTCAAGATTCGTCCTGAGAAGCTTTGGGGACCTCCACCCCTTCCCCACCCCCTTATCCCGGTCCTCGTGGCATTTGTCTCAGTGACACGGATTTGGGATTCTCCCCACCACTCAAGTCTCTAGTCACGGGGTTCCCCCCCCCATACCCATACTGAATCCGGCACTAAATGACCCACGAAGGGTCGATGTGCCGTTAAACAAAATAACATAGCATAACTTAATAGAATAGACATGGCGAATGCGACAGTCACACAGTACACAAGCTCACTCAATGGCGTCTGAGCCCATGGGAGAGTCTCTGTTCACGCATGCGCATTAAGGCCCCTTCTGGATGATTTCCAAGTTATTTCAAGGCCACGCAACCGGTTCTCGAGATATTTAAAATAGTTTTCCAGACAGACCTTGTATATTTAGAAGCTGCTTACAGCCTTCTATGTACGCCTGTTGAAGATTTACGCTTTCTTGAGAGGAAGTCACTCGAAATGTTCTGAGCATCTGAATCATTTGATATTTCATATTATAATCCTTCTTGATATTCTGAGTATTAGTCGAGTGCTTTATAAATTATATTTTCCAGGTTTAGGAAAGCTTTCATCCTGTTTTGAAGTTTTGCACGAACTGTTTTTTTTATAAATTTATTTATGTATTTCGGGAGGAAGGATCGGATTTAATAATAAATCCTACGTTGAATTTTGAAAAAGATATTATTTTGTTTCGAAAGTAACGTTGCATTTTTGGAGACAATAAAAACCGCGTTCAAATGTTACAAAAGTTTAATTCATTTTCCCAGAACATAATCATCATTGTTAACAACAGTTCTGGTTAGTCACTCTTTAGAAACCGTCACGTGCTTCCGGCAGCATACTACCGTGTTGGGTGTGATCAATTAAAAAAATTGGAAAAAAGGTGGGATCAATGAATAAGTTACTTCTCTCGCCTTTTGTTGGTCGGTGGTCATTAAAAAAAAGTCCGGATTTTCAAAAAAACAAAAAAAAACAAGCGTGAACACTGCCGGACACAAACTAAGGGGTCAATTTAGCGTAAACTTACATTATAAATCCAAACTCCCCACTAAAAACCTATTTGGTGTGTGTGTGGGGGGGGCGTTTAAAAAACAAGGAAATCGTTTTTCTTTTCGAGACATAATGAGGAGTAAATTTTCAGATCTGTTGTATAATGGCGATCTGCGTTTCTTCACGTCAATACGAGAGGGATGATGAGAGAGATGATGAGGGGGAGAAGATGATGATGAGGAGTTGAAATTTCTGTGAAGGGAAATTAATTTCGGAGAAGAGGCTTTCCCACGTGGGTGGAGAGAAAAGACGATAGAATTTAGGATCTTCAATTGGAAAGCTGTGGTTTTATTTCCGTCGATATAAATTCTTGTCTGTGGAGGGTTCGCGGTTTACTTTGAGCGGTCATTTTCCTGTATTCTACTAGTCCTGGTAGTAATTTCAAAAACAAGACTTCTTCCTCCTTCGTCCACCCGTCCGGGAACTACCTCACCCCTGACCTGTCGCTGCCGGATTCAAATCTAAAACTGCCTCTAGCCTGCTATCTCCTCCTTCACCCCTAATGGACAGGGGAGCCAAGTCCTCTCTCCTCCGACCGTCACTCGTCCGATTCAGATCTCAACTCCCCGTCATTTTCAAATCTGGGCCCGTTTAAAAGGCCACCGGTAATACGATATGTCCCGTTGGTCACGTACGCCGAACGCGCGAACACACGAACATAGAGTGCATTTCGTTACAAATCTCTAGCTTCATTGATGCGGCCTGTACGCTCGACACATACAGATAAATAGCCAGATGTAGATGTTGACAGTTTTGGCTAAGGGTTTCTAATGTTGTTAGATTGTTTGTAAAGTAACGTTGTATTTGTGGAGACGGAATAAAAATCGTGTCCAAATGTTACAAAAGTTTAATTTATTTGCCCGGAACCTAATCCTCATTATTAGCAAAAGACAAAAGTTCCCCAGGAAACAAATTCTTTTATTCCTTAGTGAAAGAATCTGAGATTTCAACGAAAAGAATTCTGATAACACTGAATTGATCTCTTCCCAACTTTTAAGGTTTTTTCCTGACCAACCGCCGACAGAAAGTTCGGGGGAAATGGAGAAGAGTCTTCCTGGTCCCCGGTCCTCAGTGGAATCCCTCAGGGATCCATCCTAGGGCCAATACTGTTCTCACTGTTTGTGAATGATCTGCCAAGGGATATCCGTACCCTCATAAGTATGTTCGCTGAGGACACAAAGATCCACTCAGCGTTAACGTCTGGTGAATCTGGAGAACTGCTTGTGGAGGACCTCAGCACATTGCAACGGTGGGCCAAATCTATCCAAATGTCATCCTGACAAATACAAGGTCATGCACCTAGGTAGAAACAACAAAAAAAGGAACTACACCATGATTAAAGATGACGGAACACAACACACACTGAAGGAAACTACAGTGGGGAAAGATCTTGGCGTTTATATAGACAACTCACTTAACTTCACTGCGCATATACAAAACAAAGTGAATACAGCAAATAAAACACTCGGCTACATAAGACACTCATTTAAATTGATCAATGAGGAGAGCTTCCTACTGCTGTACAAGTCTCTGGTAGTCCCCATCTTCCTGCATATGGTCTCCTAACCTGAAGTACAACTCAGATGCCATAGAAAGAGTTCAGAGGAGAGCCACCAAGATCATTCCGAGATTGGGAAATATATCCTACAATGAAAGATTAAAACAACTTAATCTAGAGACCCTTGCATGCAGAAGAAAACGTGCTGACCTAGAGGTCTATAGAATCCGGAACAACATACATAGAGTGGATACTGACGTTCATTGCTCAAAGTGCCCTGATAAGAAAATGCGGACTTCATCTATTTGCAGCAAAACCAGAGGACATAGCCATAAACTACAAATTCAAAGTGAAAAGAAGGTCACATCCGAGAATATCAATATTTTAAAAATAATCTTTATTCTGATATCACACATACCAAATTTAACCAGCATTGTTCTTATTAGTTTAAACCCAACCCAACTACACTGAAGCTAGCTTAATGACGCAATTAACTGCTGTCAAACAAAGCCTATTTCATGTATATTCAAGTATATTAGACTCAGGGTCGTATTAAACTGGTGCGGGGCCAGTAGTAGCATATGTTATAAAAGAGCCCTACATTTTTCAAAATACACATAATACTAGAACACATAAACCTTTTACTTGCGTAGTAAAATGATTATTTTTTTTCTATTTGCTACACGACCAGATAATACGTCAAATATCTCCGACATTTCAGTAATAGTATTACATCATTTTTATTTTTGTGCAGCGGCTATGACTTCGGTTCCAAATGCCTTCGTATTTATGTGTAGTATATGTATCAAATAGATACAACACTCCCATTATTAACTGTGTTAAAATAATAACCCCCATTAGCTAAAATCGCTAACCTTAAACACCCAGACGTTCATAAAAGTTGAAGGCAGTATAGTACTACAGTAGCAGAACAAGTACAGGAGCACTGAATCGGAATCGATATCTTGCAAGCCTTTAACGCGGGCCCTTGAAAATACGGGGCCCGTGGCATATGCTACTTTTGCTACGTAGTTAATCCGGCAATGAAGAAAGTGTTTCACTGATCTGAATGAATGTTGAAAGAATCTGCGGTTCTGGACAAAAGACCTATTTCAACCTTGAAACCAAAGTTGTCATTAAAATCTTGGGTTGTTCGGAAAGTAATGTCTCACTTTGGAAGAGGGGATAACAACTGGGGTAAAGATCTAATTCCGTTAACCAAGTCGAAAAAAATAGAAACAATTATTAATAATTGTTTTGTGCTTTTAATCCATTCCAAGAAGTTGTTAGGTTTTGGAAAAAAATGTTTTTCAAGGTTGTACGAGGGGGGTTCTATTTACAATGTAACTGTATGGCAAACAGGGCCGTTAATTTCAGTCCGTTATATGGAAGTGAGGCTTTGAAGCATGTTGTTACTTCCCTTGTAAAGGTTGTTAACTAGATTTCTCGGGCAGCCCCACGTGGCCCCCACCATATAACCTTAATGAAAGCACAAAAAAATCGTCATTAAAACATCAAAGAAGCCTCACAAGGGAAGTAACCGAATACTTCGAAGCCTCACTTCCATACAATGGCCGGAAAGTACAGTCCCGCTTACCATACAGGTCCCGCTTACCATACAGTTACATTGTAAATAGAACCCATTAAAAATCCATTTTTTCTGAAAAATAAGCAATCCCAGGATGATTTATAGTGTATAATGGATTAAAAGCACAAAAGATTACTGGCGAAAAAAAAAACGTTTCTATTTTTTTTCGACTTGGTTAACGAAAGTAGATCTTTACCAAAACTCGTTCCAATATGACAAACATTAAACTCATTTGTCAAGAAAATAATCACTTTCATTTAGCAATGACTAAAGCCTACTATGAAACTAATTATTTAATTCCTTGTTGGAAGAATCTGGAATTCTGGTCGAAAAGAATTTGATGGTGTGGAATTGATTTTGTCAAACACCAGTCCAAGTTGGACAAGAATAAGAATAAGAACAATCCTCACCAGATTTATGGGAGTAAACCCTTCACTGTTTGTCTTATCCGTCATCTTAAACCAAACAGATATATACAAGCCGGGCTGTTGCAGGATCGAACTCTACGCCTACTTCTATTCCGACTGAAGATGATTACTGCAACTTTTGTATTTTGTATTGTATATATAATAAATAAATTCGTAAATATATAAAACATGTCTTTTAAGCAACTTGGTAAGAAAGCCGCCTAGCAATCATTTGGTCATGATTTCAAATCACGGTCGGGAAATGTTAATTAGATATATCGGTTCGGTTTAACTTGACGTGATAGACAAACAGTGAAGAGTTAATTCCCCTGAATTAGGTGAGGATTGTTCTTGTTACGGGAGGGAAACAAAGTCAACTCCAATGGACTGGAGTTGACAAAAATTAAGATTTCTCTACAGCGATCAGTAATCACGACCAAGTGATTGCTAGGCGACACTCTTACCAACTGAGCCAAACTGACATGCCTTAAGTATTTACGAATTTATTTATTATATATAAAATAAAGAGGTTGCAGTAATCATCTTCAGTTGGAATAGAAGTAGAGGTGGATTTTGATCCTACAGCAGCCAGGCTTGTCTTCTCTCTATATTTTCTTTTGCCATCAGCAAAATGTCCACGTATCCTGGATATATGAAATGTTGAAGGTTTTAAATCCAATGAATAGGGACGATGAGGTAAAACCTTCCAACCTAATGATTCCATCTTTCCCTGGGGGTTGTTCTACTGATTGTGGCTTTGATTGTCGTTCTGAAGAATGGGGTTACATTCTGTTGACCCATGTCCAAATAGATCAGTGTATAATAATGATAATTGCTCATCCCAAACTATGACTATAACAACCAAGATGAGGACACTGGTCAGAATAAATCAATGTATAATAATGATAATTCTTCATCTTTGTTACATCTGTCTGGGTTTCTATTCTCTGGCTAAAGATGCGACAGGATTTTCTAAGAATCCTGATATAATCTATGATGAGCCCAGTATTTGCAGATAATCTCTAATCGAAATCTTAACCCACTGGCAACGCATCATACACGAACAATAATTATTTTGAAGAAAGGGAGAAAAGCGATCTTTTAAAAAACAGACTATCCTATATTAAGGAGGAATGAAACAAAACATAACATGTGTTTATCAATGAATAAAATAAGAAGAAAATGTGAAGAAAAAGGAACGAATAAAGAGAGACACGTCTGGTTAGTTACACAATAGAAACCGTCAAGTGACCAACGTCATTTGGCAGCATGCCGTGTAGGGGGATAAGAATTTAAAAAGAAAAAACAAGCGTGAACCCTGCTGGACACAAACTAAGGTACCGATTTAGCATAAACTTACATTGTAAATTATTGTAATTTATTTTTCGAAAAACAAAACAAATAACGTTTTTTTCTAGAAGAAATAAGGAGTAAATGTTTAGAAGAGAAAAAGCAAGAAAGGAGAAAGAAAACGGGTCTGGTTAGTCACTCAATAGAAACTGTCACGTGACCAACGCCTTTTGGCAGCATGCCGTGTTGGGGGTGATCAATCTTTAAAAAAATGGAAGAAATGGTGATCAACGAATAAGTTACTTCTCTTTCCCTTTGTTGAGCAGTTGAGCACTAAAAAAAGTCAGGATTTTCAAAGAAAACAAGCGTGAACCCTGCCGGACACAAACTAAGGTACCAATTTAGCATAAACTTACATTGTAAATTTAACTCCCACTAAAAACCTATTTTGGTGGAGATTTTCGAAAAACAAAAAAATAACGTTTTTTTTTCTAGACATAATAAGGAGTAAATGTTTAAATCTGTATCTCTCTAGCCCCATTGGTGCAGCCTGTTCGCGTGATACATAGACAGCCAGCTGGCCAGAGCAACTTAAAACACTGAAGAAACCTATGTTGACAGTTTTGGTGACAGTTTGGCTGACGGTTTCTAAAACAAAGAGAAAGAGAAAGAGAAATGAAAATTCCATTCTTCTTCTGCGATTTGGACGAAGCCAATCAAAATAATAGATTTTACATCTGGTAATTTCACCCCAGAAAGAAATAGAATAGATTTTCCTATTGAAGTGACAATGTGTCACAATCCTTTTACTTGGGGTTAAATAATTAATAACATTTCAAAGCGAGGCTCTTATGGTCCAATTACTTCGATTTCTTTCCTAGATTAATTTGAAGAGGCTGAGACCTTTCTTTATCATCTTCATTTATGAAATCACTAGCAGGGATACCCGGCGTTGCCCGGCGGGGGAAAATAACTGAAAATATAACCAAACATGAAATTGATATATTTCTTCTTACACAACACAGCCAATGAAAAAGAAAAAACAACAGATAATTATTTACACATTTAAAAAGTAGCTGTAACGGAAGAAATATTCTGATGCACAAAACAGAACAAATGATGTCGTCCCTTCCGTTCGACAAGGCATCTGGATACACTACACAAGTGCTTCTCCCATTGGGTGCCAGTATGAAAAGGTTGTCCCGGGATCCAACCTTAGAACAACCAAAATAAAGCTGTCCATGGGAAAAGCATGGATACGTCATGTCATGAGGGATTGTCCGTGTACCTTGTTAAAATTTGATAATTTTAGTCTGAAAGCGTTTATCAGGGTTGCACAACTTTTTACAAACAAAAGACAAAGGGTGATCAATGAATAAGTTACTTCTTTCGTCTTTTGTTGGGCAGTGATCAATTTTCAAAACTAATATAGTAATAGGGGTATTATAAAAAGTACATATCATATATAAGAAGATATATGTTCTTGATAATATTTAATCAAACAGTGCTCAATACCCGATAATTAAAAATTAAAACTATCAGTTGGAGTTTTTTCAATGATGTCAAGAGGAATGAAACTTTTAAATGGATGTGTTCGGTCCCTACTACTATATAGTGTACAGAAATGGGATATGAACAAACATGAACAGCTTAAACTAGAGAGTGTGTGGCATGGACTCTTGCCAAAGATGGTTTCAAACGGCTATAAAAGAAAAAAACACAATAAGAAATGAGTAGAAGCTGCTACCGAAGTAATTGGCGATTAAGATTGGTCCTTTAAATATTCAAACGAAGATCTACGAACCATAACAAAAACAATGCCAATATCTGATTTTTGCGAAGTACAATATCTAAAATATATAGCCCATGTAACACGACTATCTAATTTTTCCATTCAGAAACAATTCCCATTTGCCAATGAAAGAAACCAATTCTCTCGAAATTCATGGCTAAAGATCGAGACAATGTTAGGTTTATCTACCATGCAGATACGAAATAAAATGAGAAATAAAAAGGTGTCCATGTTTTTGATATGCCAATGTTATCAGCAGATGTAATGACACTCTAAAGGCACAAAGTGTCTAAATGAGGAAACATGATGATGGTGATGATGAACGATCAATATATATGAATGTTGTATTTGTAAACTGTTAAAAAGCATTTTAAATTACCTGTCAGAAACAAAGCAAAATTAAAAAATAGTGACCTTTATACCTGAAGCAAACACGAAAAAAAGACTTGAAAATATAAAAAGATGTAAAAAGGATCTCTTGAAAATGGAAAACAAAACAGAAAAGAAAACGCAACAGGAAGAAACATAAGAAGAAAGATTAAATAGGTCTGGTTAATCACTCATTAGAAACCATAATGTGACCAAATGTCTTTTGGCAGCATGCCGTGTTGGGAGTGATTAAAACATTGGAAAAAAGGGGTGATCAATGAATAAGTTACTTCTCTCGCCTTTTGTTGGGAAGTGATCACTAAAACAAATCTGAATTTCCCCCAAAACAAACGGACACAAACTAAGGGATCAATTTAGCATAAACTTACATTGCAAATTGAACCACTCACTAAAAACCTATTTAGGATGAAAATTTAAGTTTTTCTAGAGTAAATGTTGAAATTTTCACCCCTCTAGCTCCATTGGTGCGGCCTGTACGTGTGATACATACTTACATAGCCAGCCAACTCAAAAACTGAAGAAACCTATTTTGACGGTTTTGGTGACAGTTTTGTTTGACGGTTTCCAAGAAATTAAAACAAACTTAAATATATATGTGTGTATCCATGTGTATGTGTGTGTATATGTGTGCGTGTCAGAGATGGAGAGTAAGGCGAAGGAGAGCAAGGGGACTGAGTGATAAAGATATTATTTTTCATACGGTTAACCTTGCCGGAAAGGATCAACCCTGGATGTTGCTAGTTAAGTAGCCTTGTATTAGATTTGACCGCCTAAGGAAACTGATGGGGACATCGTACTGGAACTTAATCTATTAGAAACCATCAACCAAAACTGTCAACATATTCAACATAGTTGATTTTCAGTTTTTCAAGTTGGGCTGGCTGGCTATGTATGTATCACGAGCTGAAAATTTAAAGTTGTACACCTTATTATGTCTAGAAAAGAGACACCGATAGATTTTTATAAGGGGGATCAGTTTACAATGTAAGTTTAAGCTACATTGGTTTCTTAGTTTGTGTCCGGCGGTGTTCACGCTTGTTTTTTTTGTTTTTTCGGACTTTTTTGTTCAGCGATCACCGCCCAACAAAAGGCGAGAAAATAATTTATTCACTGATAACACCTTTTTATAATTTCTTTTAATTGATCAACCCCAACACGACATGCTGCCAAAAGACGTTGGTCACGTGACGTTTTCAATTGAGTGACTAAACAGACCTGTCTTTTTTCTTTTTTTCTTTTCTTTCTTCAAGGAAATGACGACCTGGGGGCCAGATTTTAATATTTTGAATTTTCCTTAAATTCAGATCGGTACATATTTTGTGGAAAAAAAAAGAAGGTTTCGCTAATTTATGAATGAATAAAATTAATGAAATTCAAGCGATATTTTATTCCTCTAAAATCACATTTGAAAGCTGAAATTAATTCGGAACGATATCCGCTTTAGTTATCAATACTTAGGGCAGAATTCTCAATCAGGGGGGAATTCCTCCCCCACCTCGGTAGGTAGCGGAGCAGAGGGAGTATCGGGACCACAAATTTGCAGATTCAAACAGTTCGAATATTGATCTTTTGGCGTTTTTAATATACTTAATTACTTTTTAAGTAAATGTATATGTGCTAATATAGAAAACAAGATTTTTCAATAGTATATGCAAAACGTCATAAAACAACAAACAACAACAAAAAAAGGAACTACACCATGATTAAAGATGACGGAACACAATACACACTGAAGGAAACTACAGTGGAGAAAGATCTTGGCGTTTATATAGACAACATACTTAGCTTCACTGCGCATATACAAAACAAAGCGAATACAGCAAATAAAACACTCGGCTACATAAGACACTCATTTAAATTCATCGATGAGGAGAGCTTCCTACTGCTGTACAAGTCTCTGGAGTTTGCTTCCTGCATATGGTCTCCTAACCTGTACAAATAAAAAGTACAACTCAGATGCCATAGAAAGAGTTCAGAGGAGAGCCACCAAGATCATTCCGAGATTGGGAAATATATCCTACACTGAAAGATTAAAACAACTTAATCTAGAGACCCCTGAATACAGAAGAAAACGTGCTGACCCACTAGAGATCTATAGAATCCGGAACAACATACATAGAGTGGATAGTGACGTTCATTGCTCAAAATACCCTGATAAGAAAATGCGGACTTCATCTATCTGCAGTAAAACCAGAGGACCCATCCATAAACTACAAATTCAGTTTCAGTTTTCCAGACCTGGTGATAGAAAAGATTTCCTCTCGGCAAGAGTAGCAAACGCATGGAACAGCCTAAATGAAAAGGCGGTCAAATCCGAGAATATCAATATTTAAAAAAATAATCTTTATTCTGATATCGGACATACCAAATTTAACTACCATTTTTCTTATTAGTTTAAACCCAGACTAACTACACTGAAGCTGGCTTGATGACACAATTAACAGCTGTCAAAAAAGGTCTATTTCAAGTATTCAAGTATATATTATTTGGGATCCATCTTTTGAGACAGACAATATTGGAAGTGGGGATGAAATTCTGAAATATTGTGAAAAGGGTGCCTGGGCAAAAAAGGTTGAGAACACTGATTTATGTTTTGATTGATAAGTTTGTTTCTTGAGCTTGCTATAAGAAACTTGTTATAAGAAACACTTTACTTTATGTTTTTTGTCAAACTCCAGTCCAAGACTTTGTTTTTCATCCGTAATAACAAGAACAAGAACAACAACAAGAACAATCCATTATTTCGCTTTCATGGCCTTTCTCTAACTTTATGAGTTGACCTAGGTAAATATATTCGTCAACCTCTTCTAAAGCCTGGCCCTCTATTCTTATGGTCCTTCCGGGGACTCTATCGTTAAACATTACTTTTGCCTTTGTTCTGTTCATCATTAAACCTACTATTTTACTTTTCCCATTTAGATCCGTCAACATGTTTTGTAATTCACCGATGTTTCTGACGTCATGCGAACGTCACCAGCGAATCTCTAGTGGTTTAAATATTCTCCGTCTATGTTTATTCCCATTTCCTCCCAGTCAGTTTTCCAAAATACGCTTTCTAGGCTCGCTGTAAATAGTTTAGCTGATATTGTATTCCCTTGTCTCACTCCTTTTCCTATCTTTATTTGGTCTCACTCCTTTTCCTATCTTTATTTGGTTTGTATCTTTATGTAGTCTAATTACTGCTGTGCCATTTTCATATATATTCTGAATGACTTGTATGTAATTCTCGTTAACACCTTGTTCTCGCATTGAGTTCAATGCTTTTCATAATCTACAAAGGCCAAATAGAGTGGTTTGTTGTATTCTAATGACTTTTTGATTAGTTGATTTATTGTATGTAGGTGGCCTATATTTGAATAGCCACTTCTGAAGCCTGCCAGTTCGCGTGGTTGATTTTAATCTAGAGTGCATGTTAGTCTGTAAGTATTTCTGTGAAGAGTTTATATATGTTAAGTAATAGTGTAATAGGGCGGTAGTTGCCAAGGTCCATATTACTATTACTAGACAGAGGTTTGAGGTATTTTTCTTTCTCGTATGCACTGTGCTAGTGCTTTGTGAAAGACCTCTCCAGCATCTTCTAGAAGGTCTGGCGTTATGCCACTTTCGTCTGTGGCTTTTCCAAGATTCATATTTCGTAGTTCAAATACGACTTCGTCTTCTGTTATGTCTGGGATATTGCTAGTATCTATCGGTGTATCAGTTTGTGGTATTTCTATTTTGTGGTTTTAAATATGCTTTAAACCCTTCCCTTTTCTGAAAGCCTTTACTATCCTCTTCATTTTTTTCTTCCTTTTCTTTTTTCGTTCTTTTATTTATTATTTGTTAAGTTCTGGTCTTTTGGTTTCGTAAATTAAAAACACTCAGCCAAACCTGTCAGCATACTTTCAAGTTTGTCTACCTGGCTGGCTGGCTGGCTGGCTGGCTATGTATGTATCACGCGTACAATCCGCACCAATAAAGCTAGATGGCTGAAAAAACTTCCTAAACCTTCCTAAATAGGTTTTTAGTGAGGGCTCAATGTGCAATGTAAGTTTATGCTAAATTGATCCCTTATTTTGTGTCCGCTAAAGGCGAGAGAAGTAACTTATTCATTGATCACCCCTTTTTCCATTTAAAAAAATTGATCACTCCTAATACAGCACATTGATCACGTGACGGTTTCTATTGAGTGACTAACCAGACCTGTATTTCTGCTCTTTTTTATTAGTTCTAAGAAGAAGAACAACAACGTGGTTAAATAGAACACATTAAGACCAGCATTACTTATTTTTGACCGTTCTTCTCAGCCCTAATCTGGCCAAGAGACTTGCTGACACCCAGTCTCCAGCGATGTGATCATATAAATGCATGAAATAATTGTTATAATAATAATTCGAGATTCAATCATGGGTTGAGATTGTCCGGACCACGGCAGTGCTGTGGTCTGAAAGAATTCTGTGAAAACCAGACATCTGACCTGAACATGCAAATACATGAAATAATAATAATAATAATAATAATAATAATAATAATAATAATAAGAAGAAGAAGAAGAAGAAGAAGAAGAAGAGGAACAGCAAGAAGAATAAGAAGAAGAAGAAGAAGAAGAAGAAGAAGAACAAGAAGAACAAGAAAAAGAAGAAGAACAAGAAGAACAAGAACAAGAAGAACAAGAACAAGACAAACAACAAAACACCAGCAACAAAAAGAAAAAGAAGGAGGACAAGAAGAAGAATTGGGAAGAGGGGGGAGGATGATGAGAGGGTGTGAAAGAAAGAGAATGAAGAAAAGAAGGAAAAGAAGAAGAAGAAGAAGAAGAAGAAGAATGACATGACGAAGAAACACTATATGCCATGGCAGCACATAACAAACACAACAATAGAAATATTCTCAGATGTATCATCAAAATCAGTAACACTAAAGATCATGATTTAGTTAATATTAGCCACGCCACCACCACCTACACCACCACCTACACCACCACCTACACCACCACCAACAACAACAATAACAACAACACCAACAACAACAGTAATTGAAGCGTGTAAGCAAGGTAAGAAAAAATGTAGAAAGAGCTGAGAATCATTTTTCTCAAATCTTTATCATTGTGCATTGGAACAATGGAGACACACGGAGAGGAGAAGAAAAAAAAGAAGCGATTTAAAAATATCGGACAACAAACTCAATAAATGAGAAATAGGGCTGAAAAGCTAGGGAAATAATATTAATTTCCATACCGCAAACCTCCTTAAATTATTTCGGTAGTTAAGAAAAAAATGGGGAAGTGAATGCCTTATTAAAAGGGAGGTGGACACCAGGAAGCGGGTGGAGAAGGATACAAAGAAGAAACAGAAGAAGAAATAAGAAATAGAAAAAGTGGGTGAGAATTAGAGGAAGATAAAAAGTTTAATCATGAAAAAGATAAGAGGAAAGAAAGAAAGCGAGAAAGACATTAATATTAATA
>VCCN01005031.1:2567449-2579220 GCA_006491835.1 Architeuthis dux | reverse complement strand
AAGAATTATATGACGTAGTGTGACGTAAAAAAGAAAAAAAAAGGTATTTCTCTTGTTTCACCTACTCTCTCTATCTATCGTCCTTTTCTTATGAACGCTATAAACCGATTCAAAAAAAAAGTCTGAACGAAAAAAACTTTCGGCTTTCAGAAAACCGTCGGCTTTCGACGCCATTAAAAAGATGAATAGATAAAAATGACAAAAATTATTCTGCGTTGGCAAAAATAGATAAATACAGCTATTAATCAATTAAATAAAATAACTTTTCGTTGGGAGAAAAACCCAATGAATAAATAATATACCATAAAAATAAAAACTATCTAGGAACTCACTCTTTGAAGATTTTAATTTCCATAGCTGTTGCGATTCGGTTAATTAGTTTAAATATGCTAATAATTACATTAGCATTATCATTCCCATTATCCTTCAATCATTCAAATCAACATTATTACTTCGTATTTATCTAATTACTTTTCGTACAGTTATTATTGCAATGACCTTGATCTTTATTACATCATTATCTTTGTGATTTTATTCGGATTCGAATAGAATAGGCATTTATTAATATTACTAATTCACGGATATATTTGAATTTCTATGAAGCGAATTATTAAGAAAAGAAAATATTGAATTTGTTTCGGGTGATGAGTCCATAGTTTCAAATCGGGTGTAGGGGGTATTTTAATCAGCAAAACTCTTACCTTCAAGTGGAGGAGTCCATGGTTACGGTCAAAGGACCAAGAAAATCACATTGTGGAGGAGTCCATGGTTACGGACAAAGGACCAAGAAAATCCCAGTTCATTATATAAGTAGACTAGTTAATATCCGTGGAAAGATTCACGGATATATTTGAATTTTATATGAAACTAATTATTAAGAAAATAAAATATTGAATTTGTTCCAGGTGAAGAGTCCATAGTTTCAAATCGTGGGTAGGAGGTATTTTCATCGGAAGATGGCGAGACGATTTAGACAGGTTCTGGAGATGTTGGCACCATGGCGCCCACAATCGAGAGGTCTGGCGAATCTCGGGGAAGGTCTATGTCCAACGACGGACGTTAAAAAGAAGAAGAAGAAGAAGAAGAAGAAGAAGAAGAAGAAGAAGAAGAAGAAGAATAAGAAGAAGAAGAAGAAGAAGAAGAAGAAGAAGAAGAAGTTCGCCCATTTCATAAATTCACAAACCTTCTTTATTTCAGAATTAGACTAATTTTATTCATGTATTCTTCCTTCATTCAGATGGATTAATTTACCGAAACAAAATGTGATAAAAGTGACTGGATAATTAAAATGAAGACGACGATGGTTAGGAAAAAATAAATGAATAGAAGAGTGCAGAAGAGAAAAGAAAGATGTAGGTTTTATGAGAAAGTTTACATCTAAAATTGAGTCAAAAGAAAATCTTAAAACACCTAAATACATCTAGATTCTCCAGATATATCTAAAATCTAGGAGGTAAATTACATATTATCAATAAATTAAATGTGACTTTAATCTTCAACATTGACTTTATTAAAATATTACTTAATTTATAACTATAAATTAAATAAAAATATTACGTATTTCATTAAAGACCATCTAAATAGCAATTTCTGACATCTAGACGCAACTAAAACATCGAGATTTAGATGAAAGGCATCCAGATATAAATGAAAGACATCTAAATTGGCAACACTGGGACGAAATTAGCTAAAGTTAAAAGTAACTCTCACAGGAAGTAAACCATTCGGTGGAAGAGCGTTACTTCCGGAAGTGTTCGGGGTTTCAAAAGGCGATACACCTTAAGGTCTTTCCAACTGTAGACACATATGGAAGATTGAACTAAGTTTGTTTTTGCTTTGTTTGTTTGGCTGTTTTCTTTTTCTTTTTCTTTTTCCTCATTCATTCCAGATTTGTACCCGATATTGTTCATCTGAGTGAATTAATGTCACGTATAAAGAACTGAGTGATCGCAAACTGTCGGAAAACTTCGGGTTATTTCGTTAGACTCCGGTTAAATCGATCCGTTGAACATCGCGAGTTTTATTAATAGATAAACATATAATACAATGGAAATGAACGAAATATACTCATATTGAAAATATTTCACTTTATTTCATTTTATTTATTTCAGTAGAAATCTTTTAGCTTTACACTCTTGAAAGTAACTGCGTTCATTCAATGAAAATGCTGATCTCGAGCTCAGGGCCGACGCAAGGGTTTCATGCACCCTGGGCAAGACTTAAAATGTCCGCAAGGGTTTCTGCGCCAGAAATTAATACTAGATTCCAGATAAATGTTAGCCATTGGAATTCCCAGGACACCCCGGCCTCTCCATCACAGAACGATCTTACATTGATACACTTCAAACAATTATGATATGTATATATCCGTCTGTCTCTGAGTTTGCTTTGTTATCTCTTTTACAAACAGTACATGCATATACGATGTCTGTCCAGAAGGTATCCAACCATTTAATACGAACAACAGAATTACGCTACCTAGGCAATGGCGCCTTACCCCTTCAAAGTAGTCTCCTAACTAACAAATTTCCGGATGGTTGTAGAGTCACATAGATTGAAGACACCTAAAATTGAAAGAATTGCGTGTCACTAAAAAGCGAATCTTAACAATAAAAAGTATTTTATTATATGGCCACCAATCCTAGTTCCTTATAGGCACTATAACCAACGGAAAGGTAGTCATTGTCAATGTATTAGGTTGTCTAGCATGAAATGACCGTTTTTTTTCTTGTTTTTTTGCATTTGTCTTTACAATTGCGGCAAATTCTGAAGCGGAGAATTTAGTAATACATATTTAACTGATTATACGATATTCTTTTAAATTTTCATCTTATGATTCATCATATATCAGTTTTAATGAGATAATCTCTCACTTATGCAGATTCTGTCCTCAAAGAAAAGTAGACTATTGTTTTTGTAGGAGTTCAAACTCGGTAAAAACAAACTTAATTATGAAATCTTAGATCATCCTCTGTATTCACTAGGATTATCTCCGACATATTATCGCCTATTCCGGCATCTTGAACGTTTTCTTCACAATAAAATGTATGCCGACAAAGAAGCGATAATGACAGCATTTGAATAGTTTTTATCTTCAAACTTCACTAATTTCTATAAAGAAGGAATCTTTAGACTTGAAGTCCAATGGAAAAAAAACTTATTGAATCAAATGGAGTTTATTTTGATCAATAAACCGGCTTGTTTACATTTTTAAGTTGCTTTTATTTTTTCGTTCATAAACGGTCATTTCATGTGGGACAACCTAATAGTTACCGGGACCGGCACCCCCCTTCAATGCTTCAAAGATTGGATTACGATTACGATTTGTTGAACCGCAGGGCCTATAAAAAAGATGACCAGTTGTAAATGATATTGTGCATATACAAAGCAGGTCCGGTGAGTATACAGCCATTTGATTATTAACGATAAAATAGTTTGCCAGAGCAATGGTGCCTTAGTCCCGCCAAATTACCCCCCTTGGGACCTCACACACTTATATCAGCGTCCTTTCTACTTTTCAAAACAGTCCGCAAAGTCCTCTCTTGGGATAGACATCATATGCCTCGTCGCGTTCTCTTTAATCTCGTTCACCGTCTGAAATCTCTTGGAGAAAAGCCAGAAGTCGCAGGGAGCCAAATTTGACTGTAGATGGGGATGTGGGGGGCTGAAAACGAAAGACCTGGGAGATGCGATGTTTTGCAAAAATAAACCTGCACGAGATATGAAGAATGATTCGATCAATCATTGTGAACGCGACGGTAACACAACACAGAAGCTCACTCAGTGGCGTCTAACTGACGTCTGAGTAACCCTGCGGGAGTACATCTGTTCTCGCATGCGCAGTAAAGTGCACTCTGATTGGTTACCAAGTTGCATCAAGGCTGTGCAATCAGTTCTCGAGATATTCAAAATGGCTGTACACTTTCGCGACAGACCTCGTATATATGTATATTATATTCCTCGCGTATCCGTTTACAGCGATTTAAAAAAAAATCTATCTACCTTGATATCATTTTATGAACTTTATCTATTGTCTATACCCCTAGTTATGCATCTGCCTACCCGCTTGTCATTCCATCTTCCGCATCGGTAACTACCCCTCCCGACCAAACACTCGCAAAAAGCACTCTTTCAAATCTATCAAGCTATCTGTTACAATTATGTAAAACACTCACTCTCACACAAGCCAGCGCATGCGCATAACGCACGCTAGGAGAGAAAAAGATAAAAAATTCGTGATTTTAACGGAATTATTCATGCGCTCAAACTTCACGCACAATTCATTCAGGAAACGAATAAGAGGTATAGAGAGAGAGAAGAAAAAACAATAGCAAAAACATTGCTTTCGTTTCGTTTCTTTGTTTTAAGTTGCATTTTAAATGCAACTCTATGTTCAATAATACCAAAAAGAAAAACCGAAAAATGGAAGGGAAAAAAGTTCGAAACGCGACAATGTTGGAATATTGAGAGAGAGAAGTAAGCCTTATAACATTTCACTAAACATTAAATCGTTTATTCTCCTCCCCACTCCCCCTCTTGCAATTGACAGGGTTACACTGACACACCCTGACGATATAAATGTGAGGTTGACATACGAGCGGAACACGGCGCCCCTCGCTTCGTTGAAGTCCGTTGAATCACATCGGGCTTTTTCGGCACTTTCCGTCATTTTTTTTAAAAATCTCGGCTGGAAGACACGTTTTGTATTCATTTTGTTTACTCATTTTGATACAGTCTTTTATTTTTTTTTAAACGGTTTCCTTTTTAAAAACCGCACCGTAATTCCTTGTCACCTTAGGTCACTAAGACGTCAAGTGATATTTATGGGACTTTGGTGTCATAAATTTAACATGTGCTAAATGTAGGAAAAGTTATCTGAATTTTTATTAGATGAATCATTGTCAACCATTAATAATATTCTGACTAGTATTTCTTTTATCTTAATTTTTGTTGACGAGAGTCAGCTGTTCGCTAATGGCCGTAGGCTGGCGGTCTGATGAAAAGCAATGGGGTAAGGAAGAATTGACTGTACTTGGGAGTGGATCCAGGAATTCTTTTACGATTGAGAGATATTTTTCCATTTTTTTTCATACGTTTATGTATTCGCTCATGTCTGCCGACACGATATCTTTAAAAGTTCTCAATTAATTTCAATGAAATATTTTGGAAAGGTGGGCCATGGGCGAAGGAAGAAGAGGCGGATCCAGGAATTTGAGTGCTTTCTAGTTATTCAATGTACTGGCAAACAAGGGCATTAGTTAGATGGAGACGATGGAAACTAGGTGTTAGAATAAATAAATCCCCAAACTTTTGGCTAGCACCTCGAGTGATCATATGTGCGATGTGTTTAAGCTAGATACTGAAATTTCATGTTGAGAAATATTGACTCTGAGTAGAACTTAAACATGCACCTTCCTCTTTAGAACGGTGATTTTCAAACTGAGAGACACCGTCCTCTACCTCGGGTACTTGATATCTCCCAAGCTTAGCTTAGCCCGACACAAGGACAAATGCGGGAGAAATGGCCAGGAAGAATGTGCAGCACTTGCCTGCTTTGAAAATCAGCATTTGAATCCTGACAGTTTACCTGGGCTCGAACACCGACTACTGAAGCCAGTGGAAAAATTTCTACCTGGAGGAAATTTGTAATACAGTATCGCCCATAAATAAGTACACCCCTACCACTTTTTTTTTTAATAGAAATTTAATTTTCATCTAAACCAAACATGGCAGGATTTTATTATTTCTAGTGGAACATTCAATCAAAACGGACATTATCAGGTATTATTTATGACCAAACTCTAGAGCATTGAAACTGCCAAAAACATTTTTTCGATGGGGTGTACTCATTTTTGGATGGCAACATATTCATATTTTTGGCAACAGAATTTCAATGTCGTAGAGTTTGGTCATAAATAATACCTGATAATATCCGTTTTGATTGTGTAATGTTCTACTAGAAATAATAAAATCCTGCTATGTTTCGTTTAGAAGAAAATTAACTTTCTATAAAAAGAAAAGAGGTAGGGATGTACTTATTTATGGGCGACACTGTATTAGAGAAGACTACTGAGAAGCAGTTATAGACACATCTCATTGGATATACCAATTCTCGTATATCACCGGAGTTAAGCAACGTCGATCCTGGTCTGTAACTAGATGGGTGACCGTCTGGGAATACCAGGTGCCGTAAGCAGCTGGGGATCATGTTGAGAGCCTCCCGTGGGGATCCTGTTCATTCTCCTAAGGGGGAGACCGTTCTCTACACTACGCTCAATAACTCAAGCCGAAGGTCCACCCGCCCGATACCGTCCGGCTGGCCTAGCTGCGAGCGACAAGAACTGAATGAATAAACTCGCGACAGAGAGACAAAGATGTCGATGGTGGCATGTGACCGAGTGCTACCGATCCGGCGTCGTCGTCGTCGAGGATAGACACTTGGGATCTGTTAGTCTACGTAGTTGATTACTAAACCCGGGCCGCATTATATTGCCCGGCGTTCCTTTGTAAAAGAAGGTGTCATGGGCGACTTTGGTCAATTCAGCAACGGACTATCAGTGATGGAGGGCCCCGTCAATACTTTTAGGCGATAAAAGTCACCGTTTTTCAGATTAACTTCGGAGACGAAAGAGCTGGAAGTGCTTATTGGATTTGTCCGATAAGAGGATTCTTTTCAAGGTGAGAAAAAAAGGTGCCCAATAAGTGGACCCATGGTTTCTGTACCGGCCCGAAGAATTTTGTTAATAACAACCGACCACGTCTTCATTTTCATATGTGTCTTGGATTTCTTCTCTACTTCTTTGTTTTGTTCTTTGTTTTTTGTTTTGTTCTTTGTTTTGTTTTTGTTTTGTTTTTTTGTTTTTTTGGGGTTTTTTTATTGGCTTTTCTTTGCTTTGTTTATAATTAGAAACTGTCAACTAAAACTGTCACCAAAACTGTCGACATAAGTTTCTTCAGTTTTTAAGCTATTCTGGCTGGCTATCTATGTATGTGTCGCGCATACAGCCAGCAAAATGGAGCTAGGGGGCTGCAAGCATCTACTCCTTATTATGTCTAGAAATTTTAAAAGGTTTTTATTGGGGGGGGGGTTCAATTTACAATGCAAGTTTATGCTAAATTAGTCCCTTAGTTTATGTCCGGCAGCGTTCGCGCTGTTTTTTCGTTTTAAATTCGGACTTTTCGTGATCGCTGCCCAACAAAAGGCGAGAGAAGTAACTACATCATTGATCACCCATGTATTTCATTTCTTTTAAATGATCACCCCTAACACCGCATGCTGCCAAAAGACGTTGATCACGTGGCGGTTTCTATTGAGCGACTAACCAGATCTGGCTTTTGGGGCGCGGGGGCGTGAGGTGTTTTTTGCTTTGTCTATAAATTAATTGTTTTCTTTCTTTGTCCTTCAGTAATTCCTTGAACAGTCCGCTCGGATAGTTTAATGGTTAGCACGTCTGCCTCACACGCAGACGGTCCTGGGTTCGATTCCCAGTATGAGCGATGTGGCTTGTAAACTCTTCATTAGAACGAACTTCCCTGTGCACTCAGCAGCTAACTGAGTACAACTGTAAAATGTGTGGTTAGGACGGAGGTATCTCTTCGGTGGACTTACACCAGTTGTTAAAGTCCTGGTCTCGACCAGACTTGAAACTTGCAAGAATCACTAAGCTGACGCATGCAATAGAAACCGGGTCTTGAATTTACACGTTATTCGATGAAGCATTGTTAATTGCCATATATTGACGTCGGAAGCAGCCTGAGTATTACAAAACATGTTAACTGATCTAAATAGGGAAAGTAAAAAAGTAGGCGTAAAGATGAACAGAACGAAGACAAAAGTAACGTTCAACGATAAAGTCCACCAAAAAGATCATAACGATAGAAGGAGAGGCTTTAGAAGAGGCTGATGAATACATCTACCTGGACAGGTAATAAAGTTAGAGAAAGACCATGACAGCGAAATAAAACGATGCATAACGATAGGTTGGAAAGCATTCGGTATGAATAGAGACATTTTTGAAGAGCACCTTACCAATGTGCTTAAAGCGTAAAGTATACAACGGTTGCATAATACCAGCCATGGCGGTTGCGAAACATGAAAATTAACTAAACGAGCTGAAAACCAACTTAGAATGACATGGAAAGAGCAATGCTAGGAATAACTAATATTAAGAGATAGAAAAAGATCAACATGGATCAGAGGGAGGACTAGAGTGAAGGATATTATACAAATAATTAAGCGGCAAAGGTTGGCACAAGATAGGTCGTCATGGAAGGATGGGAAAGGCCTTTGTCCAGCAGTGGACTTATAACTACTACTAATAATAATAATTATTATTATTATTATTATTATTATTATTATTATTATTAGCACTGCCCCTCGTCCTCCTGATAGTCACCTATGGATCTAAGACCTGGAACCTAGCCAAAAGACTGGCTCCCAAACTAAGAACCATGCAACGTGCACAAGAGAGGATCATGCTCAACCTCACATTAGAGTATAAAAGCCAAAGTAAATTGGACGACTCGAATATAAGTCGAGCCCAAAACCATAATCAACGCATTTGATGATTTCGCCTTAGAGAGAAACAAACCAAAACAAAATAAAGTCCATTAAGTTAAATCCATATTTTTATTGAACACCGACTAAATATAAATAAATGATAACAACATAGATTAATTACTACTTCATATAAAATAAACATACCTCAAAACCTCCTCCTTTTGTAACACGAACGTGGATAATGATTCCACCTTCTGGTGTTAATTAATCAGCCAATAGCATCACCTTGCAAATCAAGTCACAGTAGAAGTACAAATACGTCAGTTGGATTAGGCGAGTGTGAATTGACTTTACTGATATTATCGCTCTGTCGGACATGCGTCCATTACGAAATATTGTCCTTTCTTTATGTCAGACTTGACCATAAGTTGAGGTGTTAATTTTAGGGTATTTTTTAGGTTAAAAAAGCCTGTACTTATATTCAAAAGTATACGCTATTATTTATTTTTGATACGCTAGTATTTCTTTCATCTTTAAATTCAGTGTCTTTCTATCGCAACTACTCAGGCCGTCACTCTACAACCGTTAGTAAACAGTACAGATCAGACATAGTAGAAATCTTCTTCTTCTCCTCCTCCTCATCCTTCTTCTTCTTCTTTTTCGTCCTGTGGCATGCTCGGGTATCGTCCTGGGAAAAGTTGCGCAGGATATATTGGTTGTGGCTAGGATCAAAGTGGAGTATGTGTGCTTCGAAACCGCCATGGCTTCGAAATTCAAAGAACCACGGCCATTCGGGGGTCCTTGTGGCATGCTCGGTATTTCCGGATATCTGGGAGAGATTGCACAGGATATCTTGGCCATCTGGTCGGGAGGCGATCACGATTAGCATGCTCGGTATTCGTCCTGGGACGCTTTTGACCACTGACCAGCTTATCCCGGCCCTCGTGGCTTTTGTCTCAGTGACAGGGATTTGGGATTCTCCCCACTCAAATCTCTAGTCACGGGGACATTGGATCTCCCCCCCCCCCACCTCCTGAATTCGGCACTAAATGACCCACCAAGGGTCGATGTGCCGTTAAACAAAACAATCAATCAATCAAATCCAGTGCTTTCTGTCATTCATCGCATTCTGCAGTTTGTTGATTGTAAATCCTGTATCTTCTATTAGCAGAATTCTCAACGTGATGTTTGGTCGGCCGACACGTCGTTTCAAGTCAGAAGACCAGAGCAGAAGTGTAGAAGCTGGCTCATCATGACGAAAGACATGGCCGGCCAGTTCCAGACGTCGGCTTCTAATGATAGAAGAGATTGGTGGTACTTTTACCGTAGAGGGATTTGTTTGTAGTGCGAGATTTCCAGTAGACATTGTACACTGCACGGAGCATCCTGATGTGATTTCCATCGGCGGACTTCCTTAATGATCGTGTCCATGAGTCTGAGCAATACAATAGGATGTTTGCTTGAAATAGTAGAAATACAAGTCAAAAATTAATAATTGCTATTTTCTTATTTGGGAATTTTCTTTTCTTGAATTTCTTCTTTAGTTTGAGTCTCTTAATATTTACTCAGTTTAGCTTAGTTTGACACAAGGCCACTTTATCCATGGATATACAGGTTACCTTCGCTATCCGTAAGTAGAGCGTTCCTATAAAAAACCTTTTGGACACACCGGCTCTTGTACGTGCGATCACCGTCGAGCCTGGTCAGTACCTAGATGGGTGACTGTCTGGAAATACCAGCTGTCGTAAGCAGCTGGTGATCATGTAGAAAGCCTCCCGTGACGATCCCGTAAGTCCTCCTAAGAAGGAGACCGTTCGCTGCACTAAGCTTAATAACGCAAGTCAATCAAGCCATCCTCCCCTGCCTCATCCCGAATCCTCTGGCTGCGAGCGACATGAACTGAGTGAATAAGGATAAAGGAAGGTCAAAAACGGTTATCGACAAACACTGATTGGCTTGCGCAATAGATTTTTCCAGAAAAAAAAAGCTTCCACAGCGTTAAAATCCTCACTGGACTTCGACGGAGGTGTCGGGTGTTCACGCATGCGCAAAGCTAAAGCAAACTCAATATGCAGACGACAATGGCATATCGCAATTGATTCTACTGCCTCGGATGGCTATTAGCTCTCAAGCAAAAATCACAGTCGTTGTTGATTAAAAGATACCGAAATTCTTCCTTTTTATCCACTTCTTTTTTCTTTCTTTCTTCCTTTCCTTCTCCCTCTCTTTCCCGCTCTGATGTGCTTTCTTTTGTATCTTTCTCTCTTTTCTCTCCATCTTCTTTTTTCTTTTCTTCCTTTTTCTCTTTCTTTCTTTCTTTCTTCTTTTCTCTTTCTTTCTCCCTTTCTGCTTCTCTTTCCGTCTGAATTTCTTTCCTTCTTCCTTTCTTTCTTCCCCCTCCCTCTTTCTTTCTACCTTTCTTTTTTATTTATTTCTTCCCTCCTTCTTTCCTTCTTTCTTTCTTTCATCCTTCACCCCCTCTCTCTTAGAATTCTCTCTCCTCTTGTCTCTCCTCTTTCCTCTCTTTCTTTTCCCAGAGAACTGTTTCTTTCACACTTATCCTCAATCACTCTCGCACGTCAGCCTTCAACTTTACTTTAGAGATGCGATTGATGTTAATGGATGTTTGCAGAATAGTTGAGCAAAAAGAGAGTTATCGTAACTAAAGAAGTAGCTACGGCGCAAGATTTGACTGCGCATCAAAATCATTTGCAGCAACTGAGTTTCAACTTTTTGAAGTACTTTGGTGACAAGACTGATGACACTAAGTACGAGTGGGTTGTGTCACCATTTACGGCCAGTACCCAGTCTGTTCCCGATTCTTTGCAAGAGGACTTCATTGATTTAAATAACGACTTTACTCTTAAACCAGTGTTTGAATCTTCAAAGTATTTGGACTTTTGGTTAAAGATGGTCAGCGATTCGAAGTTTCAATCCCTTGCATTGCAAGCAGTGAAGATTCTACTTCCATTTCCGACAACATATTTGTGCGAAGCTGGATTTTCAGCTTTAACGCTTAAGCATCGCAATAGACTTAATGCAGAATGGGACATGAGACTGGCATTGGCACAGTCGGTTGCGTCACGAATAAAAACCCTAGTAAAAAATAAACAAGCAAGTAACTAACCCTAACTTTTGTGCTGTTTTTTCCGAGAGTTTTTGTAAGATTTGAGTTTGTTTTGGTGCCTAGTAATAGTAGTTATCGATTTTGAAAATTTTATTTCCGATTTTGCGTTCTGTGTGTGTGTGTGTGTGTGTGTGTGTGTGTGTG
>VCCN01005031.1:2458260-2471828 GCA_006491835.1 Architeuthis dux | reverse complement strand
TTCAGATCAAAATTCAGCTAATAATTAAATGTCAGACTGCGAACTTATTGATGCTCCCTATTTAACCAAACAGGCATAAATGAAGGTTTGGTGCCAAGTATACATTACATATATATATGCATCCCTGTATGGAGACATAATACAGATCACACGAAAATCGATATACATGCATGTGTACTGATCGTCATACATACATACACAAATCTGCATATGCCACATTCATGCTGCAATCACATGAACACTGGCAAACACGTACACTTACACTCAAACGTTTGTACATCCCCAAACACACACACACGTGCACACACACATACGCACACCTCGAAGTACAAAGTGGACATGCACTCAAATGCGATCTCATCGCAGTTAAACGTGCGATCTTGAAAACGGCCGCACCACAGAAGGACGGTGTCATTATTGTTAACCTAACCGTGATGGGGCCCTTAAATGGCTTCAGATGTGTAATCAAGGCCCCTCGTTTTCAATGTGGCTTCTTAATCAGCATTTAAAGAGATCTTAGGCATCGAATGCCGCTTCACAATAGCGCCAGGGATGTGCACACAAGGCTCTCTCTCTAATCAATGATAGGTTACAAGGATGCGTTATCTGAGAACATGACAGTGAGATCTGTAGAGACGTAGCTGAGGTGGAGGGAGGGGTCTTTTGGAAAACGCCCCCGGGCCCCCAATGGAGGGGGCCCCCAAAAGCTTTATAAATAGCATTTCACCTACTGCACTTTTACTGACATTAGACAATAACAAGGATATATTTGTACATACATGAATTGCATAAATATATGGGCTGGTTACTCACTCAATAGAAACTTTCGCGTGACCAACGTATTTTGTCAAGAATGCCGTGTTAGGAGTGTTTGTTTCAAATTTGGAAACATGATCAATGAATAAGTCTCGCCTTTTGTTGGCCAAATCACTAAAAAAAAGTCACAAACATGACACAAACTGACGGATCAATTTATTGAACCCCACTCTATTTAGAGGGTGAATTTTTTAAAAACTAAAGAAACCTATGTTGACAGTTTTGGTGACAGTTTTGGTTAACGGTTTCCAATTTAGATAGCCAGCCAGCCAGGATCACTTAAAAACTGAAGAAACCTGTGTTGACAGTTTTGGCGAGAGTTTTGGTCGACGGTTTCTAACAATTATTGTTTTTCACCAATTAAGTGACCGTGCATGTCTACTTATTGTAAATTTTCCTTTTTCATCAAATCACAGTAAATGTTGAGGGGGCCTCAAGGAGCCCAGTCTCCGGGCCCCCAAATCTCTAACTACGTCACTGGAGATCTGTTCTTTTGCCGTCAGGCAGGGGAACCGTTTGTGGTTAGTTATTGTTCTTGTTAAATGGTTAACAAGCCTGTGATGCTGACTATTACAACTGCAATGAGTTCGATCCTCACTCAGTGCCCAATTACTGTGGCCTTGTGTCAAATTAAGCTAATCTTTCTAAATATATACTGAAGTAGAATTGATATTTACTAAGTTTGGTTTAGTTTCACACAAGTCCACTGTAGTATGGCACCCAGTGAGGATCGAACTCATGTCAGCATCACAAGCTCGTTAAGCATTACTACACTGATTGTGTAACTAGGGATTTCATAAAATTTCATTGAAATGTTCAAGGATTTCACAAAATCCCCAGGGTTTTCACAAAATCCACAGGGATTTCACAAAATCCACAGGGATTTCACGAAATCACAATATTGCTGTAACATATACAGCAATGAATGTGCCTAAATCCAATGATCTTTAGGCTTAACACCAATACTGACGATATTTTAATTTATTTTTAATTTTAATTTATTCTAATTATTGGAAGAAATATAGTAACACTATTATTCATTTTAACTAGTTTTTACCTTCATCAGGGTATGAGTTCGATTCTCACCGTCGGCTTACTCTTTATTTCCGATAACGTTGTTTACTCCTTGCCGTAGGATTACGGTCCGAGCCAAAAGTTGTGATAAAAAGGAACTAAAAATTAAGATGAAGGTAAAAACTAGTCAACTATTAATAAGACAGGGTGTCCCGTAATTATGCCATGCAAACGTTGTAAGGGGAATAACTTTGTATTGACTAGGCTCGATTGTGGATAAATCGAACGTTGCTTTTACTATTAGGTGCCTAGTCAATCGAAATGAGCTATTGGCTAACGTAAAAGGTTTATTAAGTAAAAGGTCTGGTTAGTCACTCAATAGACAAACGTATTTTGGCAGCATACCGCGTTGATCAATTCAAAATAATTTTGAAAAGGGGCTGATGAATGAATAAATCACTTCTCTCGCCTTTTGTTGGGTGGTGATCACTAAAAAAAGTCAATTTAAAAAAAAAACAAGCGTGAGCGCTGCCGGACACAAACTTTAGCATACACTTACATTGTAAACTGAACCACCCGACTAAAATCGCATTGGGGTGGGGTATTAAAAAAAACAAAAACGTTTTTTCTAGACACAATAAGGAGTATATGTTTGAATTTTCAGCCGTCTAGATCCATTGGTGCGGCCTTCACGCGCGATACATACATAGATAAGCCAGTCAGACTGACTTTAAAACTGAAGAAACCTATGTTGACAGTTTTGGTTGACGGTTTCTAATAATATATAACAATTTTATTTGAATTGACATATTATTGTCTTGTGTCGCAGTTGCTAGTAATTTCGATCCTCCTTGGGTGCTCTGCTATTAAAGCCTTGAGTCAGATTAAGGCTAAGCTTGGTAAATATCTACAACCATATAAACAGACGGGCCTTTGTGATCTTTCAGAGCAAAATTTCCACGGGCTAAGCAAGTCTATGTATGTATGTATGTATGTATGTACAGTGGCAAGCAAAAGTATTCGACCCCCTTGGAATCTTTCCTATTTTGTTGCATTGCAACCTATAATCTAAATGGATTTCTAAAAAAGATTATTCCATTGACCTATACAAAATAGTCCAAATTGGTGAGGTGAAACTTTTGAAAAATCTTGTTTTAAAAATGTTTAAAGAATAAAAAACTGAAAAGTGGTGCATGCATAAGTATTTGATCCCTTTGATATAAAGCCCCTAAATAAGATCAGATGCAACAAATAACCTTCACAGGGCATTGTTTAGTAGTGTTGCAGACTCTTGGGCCTTTCAAAGTCCACCTGTGGCAATCTGAATGTCACATGATCAGTCACATGATCTAAGTATATATAGACCTGCTTTGAAAAGCCCAAGAGTCTGCAACACTACTAAGCAATGGACACCACCAAGCAATGCTCACATCAAGTTGCTTGACTGTGCATCTTCCAAAAGGAACATTGCTTCCAATTATGTAATGCCAATCGCTTTTATTTTAAAGAAAAATCCATTTGTATGCGACAATTTATCGCCCCACTTGCGGGCGATATTGCCTCCGTTGAGAATGACTGTTATATATCAACATCTGCTTCGAGAAAGGTAAAACTAAAAAGGCAAACATATTACTCGTTCCGGGCATTTTGTCCATTTTTAAAGAAAGATCCATTTGTATGTGACAATTTATCGCCCTCCTCAGCTTAACTTTCACCACTTTGGGGGCGATATTGCCCCCGTTGAGAATGACTGCTATATGCCAACATCTGCTTGGAGAAAGGTGGAAATAAAAAGGCAAACATATAACTCGTGCCGGGCATTTTGGTCCAAGCCTCAGTTCGCCGGCGACTTCGTTAAGATCGGATTTGTCCCCCAAGGGCACAAATAAGAAAAGCTTCTTTCGCGGAGAAGACAGCGGCGGCGCTAGGCACACATCCTTCAATCTGAAGGACAAGCGGCGCTTTGAAGTCCGCAGTGGAACTGTTATGTTAATACGCTGTAACTATAACGTTTATTGTTCGTTATGCCCTGCGCGTGGAGTGGAGAGCAAGTAGGGGAGAGTAAGGAGGTGTGCAGAGAAAGGAGAATTTGGAAGAGAGGTGGCCGCCCGATTATATGTTAGTGATACAATAAAATAAATATAAAAGGAGATATAGAGACGAGGAGCGAGCTATCTGGGGGAAAGATACAGAGAGCAATTATAGCTGGAGAGAGAGAGAGAGAGTAATACCAAAGAGAAACAGATAGAGAGAGAGAGATGGGAGAGAGATGGGGAAGGCAGAAAGACTGCGAGATAATAAAGAGAAATAGACGGGGAGCACGTATAATTCGAGAGAGGGGAATACGAGAGAAACAGATACATAGAGAGAAAGTGAGAGAGATACTAAAGAGAAACAGACAGCGTGCGCGTATAATACGAGAGAAAGGCATAGGAGAGAAAGAGATAGAGGGGGGAGAGAAAGAGAAGGGGGAGAAAGGGGGGCACAGAGAGATAATAAAGAGAAACAGGCGGAGCACACGTATAATTCGAGAGAGGGGAATACGAGAGAAACATATACATATATAGAGAGAGAGAGTGAGAAAGAGAGAAAGGGGGAGATGTACTAAAGAGAAACAGACAGAGAGAGCGCATAATTAGAGAGAAAGGAATACGAGAGAAACAGATAAAGAAAGAAAGGCATAGGAGAGAAACAGATAAAGAAAAGAAGGGCATAGGAGAGAAACAGAAAGAGAGAAAGGAATAAGAGAGAAAGAAATAGATAGAGAGAGAGGGGGAGAAATACTAAAGAGAAACACATAGAGGGGTAGTAGAAAATACCAAATAGAGCCAGTAAGGGAGTGAGGTGGGGGGGGGGTCGCGGAGAGAAATGAGACTAGAGCAACGTTGTGAGAAAAAGAATTGGGGATTGGGGTGACCCGCCCAATTATATGTTATAGGTGATCAAGAGACTGATGGTTAGAAGGACAAAGAGTGAACGAGAGCGCATCAGCGGTGGCTTTGTAGATTCATATAGAAATACCAAAAATAAAAGGAAAGATATAGGTCTGGTTAGTCACTCAGTAGAAACCATCATGTGACCAACGTCGTTTGGTAGCATGCCGTGTTGAGGGTGATCAATTAAAACATTGGAAAAAAGGATGATCAATGAATATATTACTTCTCTCACTCTTTGTTTGAGCAATGATTACTAAAAAAAAGTCCTAATTTTTTTTAAAAACCAGGCACAAAATAAGGGACCAATTTAGCATAAACTTAGATTGCAAAT
This sequence comes from Architeuthis dux, assembly GCA_006491835.1. Classification (NCBI taxonomy): domain Eukaryota; kingdom Metazoa; phylum Mollusca; class Cephalopoda; order Oegopsida; family Architeuthidae; genus Architeuthis; species Architeuthis dux. The sequence continues at coordinate 2,466,731 of VCCN01005031.1, read as the reverse complement.
TGACCCCCCCCCCCGACTAAAACCTATGGGGGTGGACCGTTTTTTCTAGACATAATAAGAAGTAAATGTTTAAATTTTCATCCCTCTAGCTCCATGTGTGCGGCCTGTACGCACATACATATATAGTCAACCAGCCAGACCAACTTAAAAACTAAAGAAACCTACAGTTTTGCCGACAGTTTTGATTTGCGGTTTCTAATATAGATAGGGAGAGAGTAATACCAACGGGAAATAGAGTTAGATAAAGAGGGAGGGGGAGAGAGCGAGAGAGATATAGAGAGACAGAGAGAGACAGAGAGGGAGAGATATACCAAAGAGATACAGATAGATAAACAGAGGAAGGAAGAAAGAGAGATACTAAAGAGAAACAAACAGGGAGCATATGTAATTAGAAAGAGGAATACCAGAGAAACAGTTGAATAGAAAGGGGGTGAAAAAGACCAAAGAGAAACAAAGAGAGAGGGGGGGAGACAAGTATGAAATAGAAACAGATAGAGAGAGAAATACCAAAGAGAAACAGAGAGCACATATAATTAGAGAGATGAATACCAAAGAGAAACCGAGAGAGAGAAATACTAAAGAGAAACACATAGAGAGAGAGAGGGGGTGGACAGAGAGGGAGAGAGACAGAGAGAGACCAAAGAGAAACAGAGTGGGAAAGAGAGAAATACCAAATAGAAACAGAGAGGGGGGGAGAAATACTAAGGCGAAACATATAGATAAATAGAGGAAAATAGAACGGAGAAACAAAGATAGTTAGATAAATAGATAGATAGATAGATAGATAGATAGATAGATAGATAGATAGATAGATAGATAGATAGAAAGAAAGAAAGAAAGAATGAAAGAAAGAAAGAAAGAAAGAAAGAAAAGATAGATATAGAAATCAAAGCGAAAACGACGGACACTGCCTTCATCACCATCTATGAATTGTCCTTAATCACAATCTATGTAGAATTCACGCAAAGTTCGTCAGAACTACAAGGTACGACGTTTCTTTATATGCAGCGACATTTTTAAATGCCAGGAGTTTGTTTACTGCTTGCTGTCTAAATCAGAGGTTCTTAACCATTTTACCACCACGCCCGATCCCTTTAGTAGTTGGACTTTGCTTCCACCCCTCATATCTTCAACCAAATGATTAGTCTGAAATGGGTACTGCAGATGTGTAAGAAAACTAATTTTTAGTCAAACTCCAGTCCAAGTTAGAATTGACTTTGTTTTTACACCGTAACAAAGACAATAAGAACAATCCTCACCAAATGTAGGGTAGTAAACTCTTCACTGTTTGTCTATCACGTCATGTTAAACCAAACCGATATATAAAATTAACATTTACCTAACGCGATTTAAAATCACGACCAAGTGATTGCTAGGCGACTCTCTTACCAACTGTGGCAAACAGACAAATCTTATAAATCTGCTAATTCATTTATTATATATACAATACAAAAGTTGTAGTAATCATCTTCAGTTGGAATAGAAGTAGGAGTAGAGTTTGACCCTCCGTCTTGTAATATATTATGTTCATCAAGATATTATGCAAACACTTGTTAAGAGAATTTCTAAATTAATTAGAGAAATTCTTACTTTTGTTTCTTCTAGCTCAGGTCTCTCCTAGTAATAATCACGCCGCCAGGGGGCGTGCCCAGCTGGTTATGAACCAATGGTCTAAGTCGTATTTACCAGCGATAGGCGTAAATATCGCCATCTTGTGTAAAATGTTGATTTGGTTACCAAGATGGGAAAACTAAATTGCATTATTCTTTAGTAGGACATAAGAGGTCACAGGACAATGTGTGACTTTCTCGTCAGCCCTTCAAGTGTTGGATTAAGCTAGGGCGGGACCTGTAGCATATGTTATAAAGGGGACCTAAATTATTAAAAATATTACGCATAAATATTAAAATACAAAATTGTTTTATTTGCATAGTAAAGTAAGAGGTGCGATTGGCGTAGCGGTAACGGCGGACAATGGAATCGGCGACCCGAGTTCAAACTCCGGTCGATGCTGTTTATGTTCACTTCGCACTAATACCCTTGGGAAAGACAAGAATCAATCTCTTCTCTCCCCCTCCCCCAGCTATGGGTAAAATAGCAGAGCAGATTGGGCTTTCTAGGAGAAGGTCAACTCAGATTCAAAACCAGGGAGTGGAGACGCCCAATTTGAAGTTCTGCCGGCAGCTCCTGTAGCCAAGCTGATGCCAGACGTATCTCTCTCTGCTTTCCTCGGGACTACATCAGCAAGACCGGGAGGGGGATTCCGACGACTGGGCATCCCAGGATCTCCATACGCTTCGCCCAGGCGCCATTCATTCAACAGTAAAGTAAAGATAATACGACACATATGCCTGACATTTCAGTAATAGTTTTACCTCGCTTTCGTTTTGATCTTTGTGCAGCGGCTGCGACTTCAATTTCAAATACCTTCGTATTTGTGCTTCGTATGTGTATCACAGACACAACACTCCCATTTCCATTCATTACTGTGTTAAAATAACAACTCCAAATAAAGGTGATAATTGGCTAAAACCGCTACCCTTAAACACGCAGTGGTTCATAGTAATAAAGCACGTGCAGAATCACTGAATCGGAATAGATAGCTTGCAAGGATTTATTGCGGGGCCCTTGAAAATGCGGGGCCCGTAGCATATGCTACTTTTGCTACATAGCCAAATTCTTTAAATATGGTCCCTACCCAACTGATATAGACAGGGGGAATTTCGGTGAGACAGCAGTCAATTCTCTGTTTGGTTTAGAAGACAATTAACTTTCTAAAAAATAGTGGTAGGGGTGTACTTATCTATGGACGATAGTATGTATGCATGTATCAAGTGTACAGGCTGCACTAATGGAGCTAGAGGGCTGAAAATTCCTCTCCCCTAAATACGTGTTTAGTGGTGGGGGGTTCAATTTGTAATATAATCTCATGCTAAACTGGTCCCCTAGTTTGTGTCCGGCAAAATTCACGGTTGTTTTTTTTTGTTGAAAATTCAGACCTTCTTTAGTGATCAGAACATAACAAAATGCGACAGATGTAATTCATTAATTGATCACCCCTTTTCCCATTTTTTTTTAATTCATCACCCCTATGCTGCCAAAAGACATTGGTCACGTGACGGTTTCTATTGAGTGGCTAACCAGGTCTGTCTTCTAATTGCTTTTGCGTAAAAAGTATAGAAAATGGCTATCGTCCCCTTCAAACGTTACATTTGTGACTAGGACAGTGATATTCATATATTCAGTGATCTCTTTACATGAGGCCGAAGCATAAATCTCCAAAAATTGGTAAAACTCCCGTAGCAATAGGTGGCAAATGAAACCCCACTAAAAACCTATTTAGGGGGGTGATTTTCTTTCTAGACATAATAAGGAATACATGTTTAAATTTTCAGCCCTTTAGCTCCATTGGTGCGGCCTGTACGCGTGATACATACATAGCCAGCCAGCAACACAGACCAACTAAAAATCTAAAGAAACCTATGTTGACAGTTTTGATGACAGTTTTGGTTGACGGTTTCTAAATTGGCCAAACGGTCGAAGAATTGGTCGGCTATAAAAAAAAATCTTTCCTTCTAGCTGACCGTTAGTTTGACCAACGAACTGACCAACAAAGCGACTGACCAATTACTCACCAGACCAACCAACAATAAAAACCAGCTGACCACTTGACGGTCGATAGATTCACAAACAAAGCCGCTGATAAAACTGTCGACGACCAAATTAATCGACCATAAAAACCAACTGGCCAGTAAATTGACGAACGAACTAACTAAAAGGCTAACAGAGCAGCTGACCAAATGACCAAGAATTAATTGGCTATAAAAAACGACTGACCAGTTTATTAGTTTCTTAGAGACTGACCGGCGGAGCTACAAAGCAGATGAACAAATAGTGGGCTGTCCAGTTGACCGCAAACAATGACTGACTGGTCAATCAATAAGCAGGTTGGCTAACAAGGCATACGAACGGACATTTGGTTAACTAAATAACTGACCACTAAATTGACAAATTGACTGTGGAAACAACTGATGAAAAACGGTGCAGCCCCAATAAGTGACCACAAAAGAGCTGTTCATCTAATTGTATCTGACAACACCGTGCAACGCGATTTTTTTGTTCCTGGGCAATGAGTGTTATTAGAAACTGTCAGCAAGACTGTCAATATAGGTTTCTTCAGTTTTCAAGTTGGTCTGGCTGGCTATGATTGTACAGTATTGCCCATAAATAAGTACACCCGCTACCACTTTTTAATAGAAAGTTAATTTTCTTCTGAACCAAACATGGCAGGATTTTATTATTTCTAGTGGAACATTACATAAGGAAAACGGATATTATCTAGTATTATTTATGATCAAATTCTACAGAATTTAAACTTTGTTGCCAAAAATATGAATATGTTGCTGTCCAAAGATGAGTAGACCACTACGAAAAAATATTTTTGGCAACAGAGTTTCAATGCTGGGGAGTTTGATCATAAATAATACATGATAATATCCGTTTCCATTGTGTAATGTTCCACTAGAAATAATAAAATCCTGCTATGTTTGGTTTAGAAGAAAATTAACTTTCTATAAGATAATGGTAGGGTTGTACTTATTTATGGGCGATACTGTATGTATGTATCAAGTGTACAGGCTGCCCCCAATGGTGCTAGGGGGCTGAAAATTCCCCTCCTCTAAATACGTTTTTAGTGGGAGGGGGGGTTCAATTTGCAATGTAATTTCATGCTAAACTGGTCCCCTAGTTTGTGTCCGGTAGAATTCACGGTTGTTTTTTGAAAATTCAGAGTTTTTTTTAGAGATCATTACCCAACAAAAGGCGAGAGAAGTAATGTATTCATTGATCAACTTTCAAATTTGTTTAATTGATCACCCCCAATCCGATACGCTGCCAAAAGACATTGGTCACGTGGCGGTTTCTATCGAATGATTAACCAGACCTGTTTTCTAATTGCTTTTGTGTAAAAAGTATACAAAATGGCTAACGTTACATTTGTGATCAGGGCAGTGATATTCATATATTCAGTGATACGTTGTTGTTTTTCTTACTTTATGTGATTAAAAATGCGCAAATTCGCCTGTACACCAATTGGAAATAAGTACATTTCAGATTTATCACTATCCTGGGCACAAGAGCAAAGTTTGAAGGGAATAACTGACAGTTTTTATACTTTTTAGACATAATCAATAAAAAAATAACACTTATTACCCAGGAACAAAATAAAAAGTAAATAAAAAATGTTGAACAGTGTAATAAAAAAGATAATTATCTTTAAAACACCACTTCTAAGTTACGGCCAATCGAAGAAGACTGATCTCTACCCTACGCTCAATAAGGCAAGCAAAAGGCCTCCCCGAACTATTATATTCGCCAGATATATTAGTCAGCAAACTAGGCATTGCAATGTCGAGTTTGAAGTTGTTTGGATCAGCGGTTCTCGAGAAATCTAATGAAAATAAATATTTCCGGCCATTAAACGGACGTGATGCTCTGCCTCTCTTAGCGTTACTGCTGCCACACGTCTCTAAAATGCAAGCCTCATGTAAGTCATTTACGAATTATCTCCCTTGACTTTCACTTTTTTACTAATTATTCATAACTAACGGGCGGGTTAAATTGCTGTAAAAAATAGAATTGATAGATAGATAAATAGATAGATAGGTGGAAATCAGATAGTATTTAATTTGGTTAGTTTTTAAAAAGTGATATTCGTGACTTTTTTTACGACCTCGAAAAAATGGTAAATGAACATAGACCCAGTGCTTAAAATTCATTTGAGTGAACGCACGTAAAAAGATTATGAAAATATTTTTCCTATGCAGTATGAACTGCTTTGATTGAATCTGACCTTCGTTTCTTCCGGAAATGTTCGTTTTTGAGAAAAAGTAGCGAAGCGGGGAAGCGAGTGAATTGGCTCTAAAGTGGGTGATCGATTTACACCCTATATTAAATACTACATAGGAAAAATATTGTTTCATAATTGTTTACGTATGTTTGCTTAAATGAATCTTAACCATTATTTTTATGTTTTAAATTATGCGTTCCTTCTTATGATTTTTTCATTGAAAGTGAGCGGATTAAAAATACTTAATATTTGTTAATCTTCGGTTAGTGTTTAATTTAATTTGGATTTAAAAAAGTGATATTTGTGACTTTTAGAGTTTTTTTGTGATCTCGGAAAAATGTTAAAAGTTTTCTTTCAATCTTAATCATCTACACCGAATATCAGAATATGAGACCAAATATGAAAAATGTTGATTCTACTCCGGGTCGTTTAGAACATCGATACATTTTTATGAAATTGAAATATCATCAATAAAAAAAAAATTCGGAAAAAGACAAAATAAAACAAACAGAAAATAAACAAACTCCGAATCTGTTTATTTAAAAGTTGTTTCCATAACAACGATGGAGGACCAATCATTTTTCCTTCGTCACTTGACGTCACACTACACTTCTTGAAGGAAGGAATCAGTTTACTATGAATTTTCATTGTAAATCGACCCTCTCCCTGAAAACATATTTGGGGAGATGATTTTCAAAAACTGATCTGATAAAAACCTTCCCCGGGATAACATTGGTTCACAGAGAAAGTTCCGTGTGTTTATGTTGCGGGTTTTTGCGGTAAGTCTGTCACATACGGACGGACGGACATTTGCTAAATTCTAATAAGATGGTTACACACAAGTATTCATTCAAAATTATTTTACATGACAATTATGGCAGGCTGCAACACACACCATAAAGCCGGGCCCCTTCCAAACACTGCACTATTAATGATAATTCCTCATCTCAGAAATTCTGACAGAAATCATAAGCCTTGTTTTCAATAATTTTCGCTTGTGTGTATACAATCTAATTTTATTTCAGTATGTCCCCGGGTTAAGAACGTCCGACTTAAGGACAATTCGTACATACGAACGGACTGCTACAAAGCCTGTTATATAACAGATTTGAGTCAAATACACTATATGCTTAATTTTTTAATTTTAAAAAATGTTAATGGTCTTCTGACCTGCCTCAAAAAAGGTGCCGGTGATGAATCAAAGGAACGATCCCGGTTGAAAATAAAGTGGAAACAGGTCTGGTTATTCACTCAATAGAAAACGTCAAAGTCTTTTGGCAACATGCTGTGTTGGGGGTGATCAGTTACAAAATTGGGAAAAAAGTGTGATCAATGAATAAGTCTAGCCTTTTATAGGGCCATGATCGCTAAAAAGCCCGAATTTAGAAAAGAAAAAAACAAGCGTGAACCCTACCGGACACAATTTAGGGACCAATTTAGCAAAAACTTATATTGTAAATTGAACTCGCTACTAAAAAAGCAGTTTGTCGAGGGGGATTTCACAAAACAAAAAAACATTTTCTCTAGACATAATAAGGAGTAAATGTTTAAATTTTCAGCCCTCTAGCTCCATTGGTGTGGCCTGTATGAGCGATACATACATAACCAGCCAGCCAGACCAACTTAAAAACTTGATGTTGACAGTTTTGGTTGAGCGTTTCTAATATTAAAGCGATCGGAAAGAGGTGAAACGCCATCGGTCAAGGCGTTCGGTTACAGTCGGTCAACGATAGGAACAAATTAAGAGGATAACGTGAGAATAATGTGAAAGCTACAATTAATCAATTATCAGTTATTGAAATAGCAAGGCCATTGATGATTTGGTTAGACCAGGGGTAGGCAACCTACGGCCCGCGGGCCATAACCGGCCCGCGAAAGAATTTTGATCGGCCCGCAAGCAAATATTGGGATTATATGCTTAGATTTTATGTTTTGAAAATTCTTTGTGTCTTTTTAATAGATTCAAAAGATGCCTTGATTGAAATAAATTACGGCTAAGTTGAGTTCTTCCATTACTAATTAGCAAACTTGATTAAGAACAGAAGATTCCCTCACAACTTTATTAATTGATTCGACGCAAAATATAAGTAGGTGTATTTAGACTGATAATTCCAATATTTTGAGATTTCTTTATGGCATTTATCTGGTCCACCGTCCAGTCATTAATGCGTGATCCGGCCCGCAGAGGCAAAAAGGTTGCCGACCCCTGGGTTAGACGATCAAGATTAGTATAATAGGATTAGGTACGATTCATCGCCGCCAATTCAGCGATGCCTATTCAGCGATGCCGTTCCAGAATAAGGCTTTCAGGTTCAAAACTATTCAGTCCGATCCTCACTGAGGTCCCAATACTTGTGGCCTTATGCTGTGCTAATTTATGCTTAGTAAATATCAACAAAACCACATAACACAGTAGTCTTACCATGCAGCAGAGTTTACGAAATTGATCTTAAAGACCATTACTGCTGTAGTGAGTTTGATCATGAAGGGGTGCATCATCCTATGGCCTTGTGCCATACCTAGTTAAGCTTAGTAAATATCAATCGAAACATATTACATGGGTGTCTTGCCGTGCAAGCAGAGTTGAAGAAGCTGAGTTCGCAGACCATTGTTACTGTAGTGA
>VCCN01005031.1:2397295-2409300 GCA_006491835.1 Architeuthis dux | reverse complement strand
TAAGGGATCAATTTATCATAAACTTACATCGCAAATTGAACCCCCCGCCCCTACTAAAAACCTAGCAGGGATTTTCAAATTTTCAAATGTTACTTGTAGACATAATAAAGCATAAATCTTTCACTCTTCAACTTTCTAGCTCTATTATTGCGGCATGCACGCGTGATACATACAGTATGTCAGATTTTATTATGCAAGTCAGTGTTTTCACAATAACATTGGTATTAACTAACCGATATTGCTAACATTTTCAGGAGATATTTATTTTTATATGATAAATATACCATATGAATTTCAGCTTATAATATCTGTTTCTATTAGAAATATTTACAATAACTTATTTGGTGGTGTGAGATTTTATTATGCGTCCCGAGGGTTGTCCATCATATTGTAAATACATATATATAATATAATAGTATAGTTTCAAATAGTTCTTCGAACGATTGAACTCCTTCTTGTTGTTTGTGTTGTTAACATGACGTTTCGGCCGATCCATTCTTCGGCCTCCCTGAGGGGTAATATCCGAATGTGATGGGGTAAACAGAAGTTTTTAACTTGAAAGGAGGTAACCCTTATAACGTAGTATTCAGGTGTTTCTTTATTCTTGTTTTGTCGGATTTTGGCTTCCATACCTTGTCCCTGTTGAGGCCATATCGGTTTGAACTCCACACTTGTCTGACTAATACATTCAGTCGACATGTTGATACGTGCTGCCTCTTTGATTTTTCTCTATTTCCAACAGTGTTCTGAATCAATAATCCGGACTTCCTCCCAGAGAGGAAACTGATCGCTTTTCTCCTTCCAGACATGGTCAGCCATTCCAGATCTTTCTATCTAGCCCCTGATTATGGCTTTTCAAGCCTGACTTTGAGGGGGCAGCCTGTTTCCCCAGTATAGATTTTTCTACGTTTGCAGGGGATACCGTAAATACAGTTTATTTATTATTATATAATAGTATAGTTATTGATATTTATTTTTTAGCTTCAGATATATAAATATTGCCGTGTGTATTAAGGGTAATAAGCAAGAAAAGTGGATTGGCCAGCAAGAAAATATTTGAAGAAGTTGCAAATGTAAACAGAGGGAAAAGATGCAGAATATTAAGAACAATGGCTAAAGACATGAAAGCAACCAAACAACCACCTTTAAGTAAACATCACAAAGAGAAACGTGTAAGTTGGGCGAAAAAGTACATGAAAACTGATTCCTCAACAGTAATTTTAGCGATGAATGTAGAGCTACATTGGATGGACCCGATGGCTGGGTTAGAGGTTGGGTTCTTCATGGAAATAGTCAACCAACACGGTTCAGAAGACAACAGGGGTGAAGGTGGAGTATTGTTTTGGGTTAGTATTAGTTAGTATTGTAGGCAGTAAAATTATAGGTCCCTTCAAAGTTGATGATGGTGTCAAGATAAATACAGAGAATTATTGTAAGTTCTTGGACAAGACGTTTTTTGAGTGGAACAGGTCAGAACCAAAAAGCTTTAAGCTAAAGACTATATTCATGCAAGACAATGCTCCTTCACATTCTGCAAAGCTGACTATTGCCCATCTTGCCCAAAAAGGTTTCAGTAACACCAAATTAATGGAATGGCCCCCGGCCTTTCCAGATATTAATCCAATAGAAAGCTTGTGGTCCACCACTAAAAGATAGATATATATATAAGAATGGAAAACTATATTCAAGCAAAGAAGATCTCTGGGAAGTAATAGAAACCGTTACAAGTAATGTTAAAGCAGAAACAGTAGAAAAGTTAACAAAATCAATGAATGAAAGACTGGTAAAGGTTATAGAATGTCAAGGAGACCATATTACCATGTAAAATAATAATGTATTCATATCGCCCATAAATAAGTACACCCCTACCACCTTTTAATAGAAAGTTAATTGTCTTCTAAACCAAACATAGCAGGATTTTATTATTTCTAGTGGAAAATTACACCATCAAAACGGGTATTATCAGGTTTTATTCATGACCAAACTCTACAGAATTGAAACTCTGTTACCAAAAATATATTTCGTAGTGGTGTACTCATATTTGGACGGCAACATATACATATTTTTGAGTTTCAATGCTGTAGAGTTTAGTCATAAATAATACCTGATAATATATGTTTTGATTATGTAATGTTCCACTAGAAATAATCAAATCCTGTTATATTTGGTTTAGAAGAAAATTAAATTTCTATAAAATAGTGGTAGGGGTGTACACATTTATGGGCGATACTGTATGGGATATTGTGTTAATCAAATATATGTTTTTGTGGCCTATATCTTTTGAATTTATTTATAAATAGAAATTTATGTTGCACTTAGTTTCTTTGCATAATAAAACCTGACACCATCCAAAACAAATTATTATCAATATTTTTTTAATAAAGATAGATATTATAAGCTGAAACTCACATGATATATTACTCATATAAATATAAGTATATCCTGAAAGGTTTACCAACATCGATTGGTTAATACCAATTGTATTGACTTGCATAATAAAATCTGACATACAGTAGATAGCCAGACAGCCAGACCAACTTAAAAACTGTAGAAACCTATGCTGACATAGCCAGCCAGATAGTCAGCCAGACCAACTTAAAGACTGAAGAAACCTAGGTTGACATAGCCAGCCAGCCAGTCAGCTAGACAAACTTAAAAACTGAAGAAACCTATGTTGACATAGCCAGCCAGCCAGTCAGCCAGACCAACTTAAAAACTGAAGAAACCTATGTTGGCATAGCCAGCCAGCCCATTAGCCAGACCAACTTAATAACTGAAGAAATCTAGGTTGACATAGGCAGCCAGTAAGTCAGCCAGACCAACTTAAAAACTGAAGAAACGTATGTTGACATAGACAGCCAACCAGTCAGCCAGACCAACTTAAAAACTGAAGAAACCAATGTTGACATAGCCAGCCTGCCAGCCAGCCAGACCAACTTAAAAACTGAAGAAACCTATGTTGACATAGCCAGCCATCCAGCCAGTCAGCCAGACCAACTTAAAAACTGAAGAAACCTATGTTGACTATGTTGACAGGTTTGGTTGACGTTTTCTCGTATACGACGTATATACTTACAAAGGAAGAACCCCTCAAGATGCTTAAGTGTTGCTCTACATGAGAAATTTCCTCCGGATGTGCTCAGTTCACAGGAGAATGGCCTTTTGTAGTTTCCCTGAATATCGTTTACCCGGGATTTACTCAAGCTGTTTGCGAAGGCGGTTTTTTTTATATTGCTGACCGCTCCAATGACGACGTACGTTGAAACTCAATCTTCAGATACCGATACATCTTTTCTGTATATTAGCATCAACTGAGATCACAACATCAATGAAAAGTCAGACTTTTTTGCCTTTCTGTTCTGAACTCTTATTGCCACTTCTGAAGTTCCCACCGGGAGAAAGAGAAGATTGGACGAAGATAGTCCATAGACCATTCCCGTAACTCAGTACAAGGTTTTCGGTCTCCTTGTACCGTGTCGTAGGGGTACCAATGTTTCCACGGGTGTGTCTTGGGCGAGATAGCCTGACAAAACCCATCCTTCTCCAGGCTTCCTCAATCCTACTCTTTATGCTGACTGCTTACCGGAGAAGCATTTGGTGCCATTTTTTAAGTCTTTTTAAAAGTGACTTGTTGTCATCAATTTCAGGGAGACATCACCATTGAATAAAATATCATTTTATCAATGTGTGACAATTCTTCTTCTTTTTCTTCTTCTTCTCCTTCTACTACTACAACAACAACAACAGAATACCAAATGTAGCGTGTGCGGAGACAAATGATACCGTCAATCATATATTAAATACAGCAGATTACCTCAGAATGGGTACAAAATAGACATGAGCGGGTAGGAACGGTGATCCTCTGGGAATTGTGCAAACGAATTGGATTTGAGAATACAAACTTAGTGTATGAACATAAAACAGAAGCTGTTTTAAAGGATAGAAAAAGTAATGGGACTTTGAATTTCAAACGAATCACCCGATTGAGGCAAGAAGACAAGATTTAATCATCGTAAATAAAGAAAAGAAGGCCAGTCGGATAATAGTTGTCGCCGTTCCATCGCATCACCGAGAGAAACTAAAAATGAGTGAAAGCTGGGAAAATATCTGGACCTTTTCAGGGAACTGAAAAAATCATATATATTGACACACACACATATACACACTTAATAACTTGAAGGAAAACAAGCCTGACTGCTTCGGAGTCAAACTCCACTCCTACTTCTATTCCAACTGAAGATGATCACTTTTGTATTGTATGTATATAATTAATAAACTCGTAAATACATATGACTTGTCAGTTTGGCTCAATTGGTAATAGAGTCGCCTATCACTTGGGCGTGATTTCAAATCACGGTAGGGAAATGTTAATTTTATATATAGGTTTGATTTAAAGTGACGTGATAGACAAACAGTGTAGAGTTCACTCCCCTAAATTGGTGAGGATTGTTCTTCTTGTTGTTACGGGGGAAACAAAGTCAACTCCAACTTGGACTGGAGTTTGACAAAAGTAACAGCTGTACTCGTCATCATCAGAGTACTTGAAACAGGCCCAACTCCGCCGGACGGGACACATCGTTTGAATGGAGGACAGCCGGATATCGAAGACTCTCTTTTACGGAGAGCTAACCAACGATCAGCGTTCTGAAGGAGGCCAGTATTAGAGGTTCGGAGACGTCTCGAAATCCAACCTCAAAGCGTACGACATTCCCGCTGACATCTGGGAGAGGCTAGCAGTAAATCGTTCAGAAAGATCTGGTGCAAAGTGCTTTGAACGCCACCGCAGCCTCAAGAGCGCCGAAGAGCCCGCGACGCTAACGCACAAGATCAACCTTAGACAGGTGACGACTTCATCTGCCCAGACTGCCAGCGTGGATGCAGCGAGCGGATTGGACTGGTCAGCCACCGTCGCAGCCATACCCGCCATCATCATTGAATTTGAAGTGCGAAGAGAGGGGAGATCCGTCGGATCCGACGGCTCAGTCCATTATCCTTTGGCTTTCACAGTCTCGAAGAGCTTTGCAAAAAGATTAGAAGAACTGGAATTCCGAGAAAGAATTGAAGCCATCCAACAGCAGCATCTAACTACGATTGAAGAGATCATTACTCGACAACTGCCCATTATACGAAGTTGAATTTCGCCAGATATATTAGTCAGCACACCAGGTATTGCAGTGTCGTGTGTAAAGTTGTTTGGATCAGTAGTTCTCGAGAAATCTAATGCACCGCGGTTATTCGACAACTGGCCAATGTACGAAGTCGACATTCGCCAGTATATTAGTCAACACACCAGGCATTGCAGTGTCGAGTTTGAATTGTTTTGATCAGCGGTTCTCGAGAAATCTAATGCACCATTTTTTTAATTCAGTTTTCAATGTATCATTTTTGACGGACTTTACGGGGGTTCGCTGATTAAATATATGCTCTAAAAGAGGGCGGTAGTCCGAAAACGTTTGGGAAACACATAGATAGATAAGAAGAAATCAGATCATTATTTTCGGGGTGAGTGCGAATGCGGGCCCCACACTATTATGATTCAGTTGCAAATCAGCCGGACCTTTTCCTTTGCATTCTTTAAGTTGGCGCATTTTAGGGGAACCTTAATTCAATGCCACTGGCTACAATGCGCTGTTTTGGCTACTTAAAGGTCACAGATAGATAATCAGAATCAGACTTTTAGTATTAGATAGATAGATAGATAGATAGATAGATAGATAGATAGATAGATAGATAGATAGAAATCAGATCATTATAATCGGAGTGAGTGCGAACGCAGACCCACCTTATGATTATTCAGTTGCGTATCACCGGACTGCTTTGCATTCTTTAAATTAGTGCCTAGTGGCTACTCAGGGGCCACATATAGGTAAACAGAATCAAACTTTTAGTATTATATAGTTAGATAGGTGGAAATCAAATCAGTATTATCGGGGTGAGCGCTAATGCAGACCCCACACCCTTTTCCCCCAAAACCAAAAACCTTTTACTTAAAAACCTTACCCTAAGTCTATTGGGTATGTATGCTTAGGTGGTTGCTATAGCGTGATATACAAACAGACAAACACCACCGAATTATATAGAGAGATTAGCTTCAATTTCTGATAAACTCCCGGCTTTCATATTTTGACATATGGAAAAGGCATGAAAGCAAATTTCCTGACCTTCTGTCTTCCTGGTCCTGCTTCGATGCTGATGTTTCACGATTGGAAAGTGAGAGAGATCTTGCGCCAGTTTTCGCATGGTGCAAGCCCCGATCCCCAATGCACATTGAGGTCACTCTTGGAGACAAGTGGCCTCTCACAATCAAGGCGAGCGTCTCCTGCTCTTTTTGTTGTTCGTAATTCAGTTTTCCATTCTATCCCCTCTTCCCCCTCCTCCCTCTTACCTTTTCAGCCACTCGGCAGTCCAAAAGAAGTAGAGGGCTGCCACATACACCCCCTCCCACCTCACACAAACATACCTTTTGTTTTGGGACAACGGCAGCAGTAGTGCAGTAGAGATGCAGTGGTAGAGTTGATTACAATGGATAAGGCGAGAGATAACTGCATGTTTGAGAGTATATGTGGGAGCGGCATGATGGTGGAGGGTGTTTCTTGATTAAGGTGTGGGGTGCGGTGGGGAAAGGGTTAAGGCAAGGATAGCAGAAATGAACAGGAGAAGGGCGTTGCTGCAAAGAAGGTCAAGAGGAAGAAGTAGAGAGAAAGAGAAAGGCGTGATGAAGAAGAATGATGTGGAAATAGAAAAGGAATATACAGGAAGCAAGAGAAGAAGAAGAAGAAGAAGAAGAAGAAGAAGAAGAAGAAGAAGAAGAGCAACAACAACAATGTGAAGAAAATGGAAGAATATATAGAAGAAAGAAAAGGAAAAATGTAGAAGAAACAAGAGGAGAATGTGAAGAAGATCGAGAAGAAGAAAAAGAATGTAAAAGAAGAAAGAAGAGCGGGAGAAGAAAAGAAAAATATAGAAGCAAGAGGGGGAATGTGATGATGAAGAAGAAGAAGAAGAACAACAACAACAACAAGTTAGAGTAGGAGGATGTAAAAGAGGAGGGTGAGAGGAAAGAATATGGAAGAAGAAATAGAAAGAGGAGGGATAAGAGGAGGAGGGGAAAGAGGAGACTATAAAGAAGAAGGAGAGGAAGGGAGAGGAAAGTATATAGAGGGAGAAGAGAGAAAAGGGGAGGGAATTTGGAAGGGAGGAAGAGAAAGAGAAGAAAACCGGAGAAGGAGGATAAGAAGGGTGAAAAGGAAAGGAAAGAGGAAAAAGTCGGGAAGAAGAGAAGAAAGAGGAAATGACAACAATTATTTTAAAATATTCCAATGCCTAAGGGGTGCAGGGTGGCCGAGTGGGTAGCAGCACCGAGAATGGGCTCCAGCTGTTCACTTTGCACTAATGCCCTTGGGAAAGGTATGAATTCATCTCATCCCCTAGCTATGGGTAAAATAGCGCAGAGTGAAGTGAGTGACGCCACTTCGGGTGATTATCGCCTCTAATTCTATTTCACATATCGCAAACGGTCCGAGTAAGTAGTAATGTGGTATGTGGAGCCCAAGAAGGGGCGGCTGAAGTCATAGACAGCGTAAGAGCACTATATATATATATATATATATATATTATTCAGTAAATAAAGCCCAAGAACCTGCATAACAATTTTCATTCTCATTTTTTATTAAATTTGGGTAGTCTCCCTCTGGCAATGAGGGTGTAAGTTCAATTCTCACCGAAGGCTTACTCTTTATTTCCGATTGCGCTGTTATTCGTTGCCATAGAAACAGTGGCCCGAATTAATAAGTTGTATAAAAACAACTAAAATTAGGATGAAGGTAAAGAAAACTAGTCAAATTTAATAAAAAGTGGGGTGTTACATTACTTCATCCAATAATAATAAAGATTCATTTTCATTGTAATCGGTTCATCAGTTCCAAAGTTCAATATTTTTTGCATGTTGACATATGTTTATTTACATATAAAATGTAAACAAACAATCGGATCGACCATAACTCACCATTTTTCAATTCCTGGGGTTTTGTCAACATTATAGCCAAATTCCAGCAAAATCGGTCAAGACTTGAGGAATTGTTAACAAAAACGTGTTTGCTTATAAAATGTAAACAAACAATCGGATCGGCCATAACTCCCCATCTCCCAGGTAGAATCTCTCCACAAGCCTACATACAAAATTTCATTGAATAACGAAGTTATCCAATTGAGAAAAAGGACACAACGACGACGACGACGACAACGACGACGACAGACACAATTAATGAACGAAATTTACCAGAGAATTAATAAATACATTTTACAAATTGAATACGTCTTACTTATATTAGATGAAATACAAAATAATATATTTTTATTTTAAAGCTTATGATTACTTTGGGATTTTCTTTGGGGATTATTTATAAAATAAAATATAAAATATCTTCATCTGGATATTTAAAAGAAACAATTTTAATAGAGCTATGCCCGAGCAGGTGGGGCTCATGACCCCCTTGAAGCCCCCACCGCACCTGTGATCCTCGCCTGAAGCGGGTAATAGGGTAAGAAGAGAAACGGAGCAGGTGGAAATAGAAAGGTGAAAAGGGCTGAAAGAGGGAAGAATAATTAAATAAGACGAATATGAAATCTGGACAAGTGGCTGCGCGCGCGGGGGGGAGGGGTCGGAATAAGTCATTGATTCCCTAACTGTGAGCCGCGGCGCCCAGTCTCAGGCTCAAATGGACATGCGGGATATTCGAAAGTTTTAGTAATTCCAAGCAATCGTAATTCAATACGCTGATGCACGGTCACAACGATAGGGTCACTCTGTCCATATAGCGCTTGAATATACTTGAAATAGGCTTTCCTTGACAGCAGTTAATTGCGTCATTAATCCCGCTTCTGTGTAGTTGGGCTGGGATTAAACTAATAAGAAAATTGGTAGTTACATTTGGTATGTCCAATATCAGAATAAAGATTATTTTAAAAAATATTGATATTCACGGATGTGGCTGTCTTTTCACTTAGGCTGTTCCATGCGTCTGCCACTCTTGCCGAGAAGAATTTTTTTCTAACACCAGTGGAGGTTTGAATTTGTACTTTATGGCTGTGTCCTCTGGTTTTACTGCACATAGATGAAGTCAGCATTTTCTTATCAGGGCATTTTGAGTAATGAATGTCTGTATCCACTCTATGTGTGTTGTTCCGGATTCTATAGACTTCTAGTAGGGTTTACTTATATAGTAACTAGTTTACCCGAGCCGTCAAAAAATATTAAATATATGGATATACTCCTTGCATTTTATATACGTAGATAATAGAGATGTGCATTGCAGTGAGCTTGGAGAATAGCGTTCTGTTGACCACAAACGGATTTTTTTTTATTATTCTCTAAATTCAGCATTTTTACTACGTCATCAGAACATAACATTATATTTTACTACGTCAGTTGCGTCACTTATACACTAAGGCGCCGTGATTCGAAAAAGTTTGGGAACCACTGGATTAAGTGGTAACAGTAGTACAGTAGTCCCCTTTATAACGCGGGTGTTTGGGTCCAAGAAAGACAACCGCGTTATAACTGAATCACGGATAATCAAAAGTCAATTACAAGTTTACCAGTGAACGTAGATGTTGTTTTCATCACAAAATAAAAGAAATTATGTGTAAAACACCATGTAATTATTAATGTTAATAGATTGCAAATTGAAGAAATTTAATAATTTAGTCATATTAAGTAAGTCTTTTCATGTAATTTTGTTTGTATTCATGGTTTTCTGGACGAGTGGGCGATGATACGTATAGGTAAAAATGTCGGGGTCCACCAATCAACCGCCTTATATGGCAATTCGCAAACCGTGTTATATGCATGGCCTGATTAACCTATACCAGGCCCCCTAGGCTATTAGCAATATTGGTCCACCCCATCTTGAACCAACCCCCACCCCCGGTTCTTGTATAATTTTAAGTAATGCAATCTGTCAATCGTGTGAATAAAGTGGATTTTTATGTGCTAATGTGTAATATATTCATTCCATTTTTAAAAGAGATATTTGTTAGGACATTTTTATTAAGTTTTAAAAATAGAATTAAGAAAAATATGAATTTTTCCGGGCCCATGTTAGCTACGGGCCCCTAGTCTTATAGTATAATCCGGCCCTGGTTATATCATCTACTAGAAATATACAGGATAACCTCAGGTTTTCACACCATTGACCAAGTCAGTATGAGCAGCATCTGTGCAGATAAAATCATGCTACAGCCATTCCCTGTGGCCTCTGGTTTCGCTGTGAAATCAGGTCACAGCAAGAAGCTAAGAAAACACTACATCTCAAACAGATCCGCTCCTATCTCGAACAAGCTATCAGATGCCACAGTCTCTTCGCCAAACATAAACATATTAAAATCTAATCTTAAAAAAGATCTCAGACATCCAGGGCCAGATTAACCTATACCAGGGCCCCTAGGCTATTAGCAATATGGGGCCCCCATCTTCAACCATCCTTCTCCCCTTACCCCGTTTCGTGTATAATTTTAAGCAAATAATGTGATCTGTCAATCGTGTGAATGAAGTGGATTGTTATGTGCTAATATGTAATATATTCATTCCATTTTTAAAGAGATATGTGTTATGACGTTTTTATTAAGTTTTAAGATATTATTAACAATATTTTAACAATTATAGTGAGCGCTCAGACTTCATATCAGGGAATGTTCTTATTTTGACAATTTTATTGTTTAATTCATTTGTCTAAATTGCTATTTATTTTGGGCCCTACTCCGTAGCGTAGTTTGCGTATAGGCTAATCCGGCTATGGTCCTGTCAAAAATAAAATTAAGAAAAACGAATATCCCAGAATTTTTCCAAGGCCCTGTTAGCTACGAGCCTCTAGGCTTAAGCCTACTCAGTCTTATAGTATAATCCGGCCCTGCGTATGTGGCAATTCGCCAACCGTGTTATATGATCTACTAGAAAGATACATGATAACCTCAGGTTTGCACACCATCGACCAAGACTGTAAGTGCAGCATATGTGCAGATAAAATCAAGCTACAGCCATCCCTAACCAGAGGTCACAGCAAGAAGCTACAAATCCAAACAGCCACCGGGGGCCAGAAAACACTTCTTCTCAAACAGATCCGCCCCTATCTGGAAGAAGCTATCAGATTCCATAGTCTCTTCTCCAAATAATAAACATCTTTAAATCTAATCCTAAAAAAGATCTCAGACACCAAATGTTTGAATATGAATTTTCGAACTAAATAATCAATAGAGAAAATAAATAAAAAATAATAGCCAGAACAGGAACTCAAAACCACAGTAAGACTCAGTAGGTTGAACTCACTAACCTAATATTGTCCTTCTTGAGTTACACATTGAGATACACATACCGAACCGCGCTATATCGAACCGAGCGACGGGGACGTCTTTAGTAGTGATTGTAATCGTAGTGGTGTAAATAGTAGCGGTCATTCTAAAACCTGGAGAGTCGTGGGCAGTAGGCTGACTGGCCATCATTATATACATGCATACGTACACACCCACGACTCGTGCGGTTCATTCGTTCACTGGTCTTGTAGCTCGCAGCCAGGCCAGGCCGGTGAAAGGGGTAGGGTAGTGGGCGCTTGGCTTGCGTTATTATAGGGATCGGTCTCCTCCTCCTCCTCTTCCTCCTCCTCCTTAGGTCGATTTACAGGGTTCGCCGCAGGAGGCTCTCTACACGGTCCACAGTTACTTACGGCACCTGGTATTCCCAGACGGTCATCCATCTAGTTACTGACCAGGCTTCGGTGATCGCACTAGAACCGGTGTGTCCAACGCAATTTGGTTGTAGTAGTAGTAGTAGTAGTAGTAGTAGTAGTAGTAGTAGTAGATTGTAATCGTAGTGGGGTCAGTAGTAGCGGTCATCTTAAAGCCTGGAGAGTCGTGGGCAGCAGGCGGACTGACTGTCGTTACATACGTGCATATACCCACGACTCATGCGGTAAGAAGACCGTCAAATTCCTCGAAGCGTCGTTGTCTTCGTC